>JBCEWC010002131.1:0-36231 GCA_038996855.1 Solanum aculeatissimum
TCATGTTCCTTGGCCCATAAAATACTACCACGCCATACCCATCCCCAGTGGGCCAGTTGGGCCTCTTGCCTGACTTGTTACAGATCTCTCGGTATAATTTTTTGGGAAATTTGGCCCTGAGCCCGGGCAGCGCCAGGAACCGTAGGCTAACACCCACTAAAAACTATCCAGATCGCTTATTTTTTATTCCTTGGCCCATAAAATACTACCAGGACAATCCAACCTCTCTGGGACACCTGGACCTCTTGCTCGACTCTTTACAGACCCCTCGGTATATTTTTTTTGGAAAGTTATCCCTGAGCCTCGGGCAGCGCTAGGAACCGTGGGCTAACACCCACGATAAACTTCCTAAATCACTTATTTCTTGTTCCTTGGCGCAAATAATACTTCAAAGCCTTCCCCAACCCAGGCGAGCCACTTGGGCCTCTTGCCTGACTTGTTACAGACCCCTCGATATAATATTTTTGGAAAGTTGACCCCGAGCCCCGGGAAACACTAGGAACCGTGGGCTTATACCCACGAAACACTGCCCAAATTATTTGTTTCTTGTTCCTTGGCCCATAAAATACTACCAGGTCATATCCAACCCCGGCGGGCTACTTTGGCCTCTTACCTATCTTGTTACAGACCCCTCGGTATAATATTTTGGGAAAGTTAGCCCCGATCCCCGAGCAACGCCAGGAACCGTGGGCTAACACCCACGTAAAACTTCCCAAATCGCCTATTTCTTGTTCCTTGGCCTATAAAATACTACCAGACCATATCCAACCCCGGCGGACCACCTGAGCCTTTTTCCTGTCTCGTTACAGAACCTCGGTATAGTTTTTTGGTAAAGTTGGACCCCAGCCCCGGGCAACGCCAGGAACAGTGGGCTAATACCCACGAAAAACTACCCAAATTGCTTGTTTCTTGTTCCTTGGTACATAAAATACTACCAGGCCATATCCAACCCCGGTGGGCCACCTGGGCCTCTTGCCTGGCTCATTACAAACCCCTCGGTATAATATTTTTGGAAAGTTGGCCCTGAGCCCCGGGCAGCACCAGGAACCATGGGCTAACACCCACGAAAAACTGCCCAAATCACCTATTTCTTGTTCCTTGGCCCATATAATACTACCAGACCATATCCAACCTCGGAGGGCTGCCTGGTCCTCTTTCCTGGCTTGTTACAGACCCCTCACTATATTTTTTTTTGAAAGTTTTCCTCGAGCCACGGGCGACGCAAGGAACCGTGGGCAAACACCCACGAAAAACTACCCAAATCGCATGTTTCTTGATCCTTGGTCCATAAAATACTACCTGGACTCATTCAACCCCGGTGGGCCACCTGGGCCTCTTGCCTGACTCTTTATAGATCTATTGGTATAATATTTTGGGAAATTTGGCCCCGAGCTCTGGGTAGCACCAGGAACTGTGGGCTAACATCCATGAAAAACTGCGCAAATTGTTTGTTTCTCTTTCCTTAGCCCATAAAATACTACCAGGCCATATCCAACCCCGATGGGCCACTTCGGCCTCTTGCTTGGCTTGTTACAGACCCTCGGTATAATTGTTTTGGAAAGTTATCCCCGAGCCTCGAGCAGTGATAGGAATCGTGGGCTGACACTCTAAACAAACTTCCCAAATCACCTATTTTTGTTCTTTAGCCCATAAAATACTACCAGGTCGTATTCAACCTAGGCGGGACACCTGGGCCACTTGCCTGGCTAGTTACAAACCTTTCAGTATAATATTTTTATAATCTTGGCCCCGAGCCTCAGGTAGCACCAGTAACCGTGGGCTAACACCCACAAAACACTACCCAAATGATCTATTTCTTGTTCCTTAACCCATATAATACTGCCTGGACATATCCAACCGCGGTGGGATGACAGGGCCTCTTGTCTAGCTCAGTATAGACACCTCGGTATAATATTTTTGAAAAGTTGGCCTCGAGCTCCGGGAAGCGCAAGGAACCGTGGGCTAACAACCACGAAAAACTACCCAAATCACCAATTTCTCTTTTCTTGGCCCATAAAATACTACCAGACCATATCCAACCTTGGCGGGCCACCTGGGCCTCTTGGGAAGGCTCCTTATAAACCCCTTGGTATATTTTTTTCTGAAAGTTTGCCTCAAGCCCCAAGCAGTGACGCAAACCGTGCGCTAACACCCACAAAAAACTTCCTAAATCGCCTGTTTCTTGTTCCTTGGCCCATAAAATACTACCAGACCCTATCCAACCCTGGAGGGCCACATGAACCTTTTTCTTGACTCATTACAGATCTCTCGATATAATATTTTATGAAAGTTGGCCTGAGCTTTGGGCAGCGCCAGGAATCGTGGGCTAACATCCACGAAAAACTGCCCTAATCGCCTATTTCTTGTTCCTTGGTCCATATAATACTGCCAGGCCATATCCAACCCTGGTGGGCTTCCGGGGCCTCTTTCCTGGCTCGTTATAGACCCTTTGGTCTATTTTTTGGGAAAGTTAACCCTGGGCAATGCCAGGAACCTTGGCCTTTCACCCACGGAAAACTGTACAAATTACTTGTTTCTTGTTCTTTGGCCCATAAAATACTACTAGGCTATATTCCACCCCGGCGGGCCACCTAGGACTCTTTCCTTGCTTGTTACAGACCCCTCGGTATAATTATTTGGTAAAGTTGGCCTCGAGCCCTAGGCAGAGCCAGAGACCGTGGGCAAACACCCATGAAAAACTGCCCAAATCGCCTGTTTCTTGTTCCTTGGACCATAAAATACTACCAGGCCATATCCAACCCCGGCGGTCTACTTGGGCCTCTTGCCTGGCTCGTTATAGACCCTTCGGTATAATTTTTTGGGAAAGTTGGCCAGGAGCCCCGGGCAGCGCTAGAAACCGTGGGCTCACACCCACGAAAAACTGCCTAAATCGCCTATTTCTTGTTTCTTGGCCCATAAAATACTAACAGGCCATATCTAACGCTGATGGGCCACCTTGGCCTCTTGAGTGGATCGTTACAGAACCCTCGGTATAATGTTTTGGAAAAGTTGGCCCTGAGCCTCGGGCAGTGCCAGGAACCATGGGCTAACACCCACGAAAAACTGCCAAATCGCCTATTTCTTATAACTTGGCCCATAAAATACTACCAAACCATATCCAACCCCGATGGGACACCTAGGCCTTTTGCCTGGCTTGTTACAGACCGCTCGATATAATTTTTTGGGAAAGTTGGCCCCGAGCCCCAGGCAGCGCCAGGAGTCGTGGACTAACACCCACGAAAACTGCCCAAATCTCCTGATTCTTGTTCCTTGGCCTATAAAATACTATCAGGCCATATACAACCCAGTCGGGCCACCTAGGCCTTTTGCCTGGATCGTTACAAACTCTTTGGTATAATATTTTGGGAATATTGGCCCCGAGCCCAGGGCAGCGCCAGGAACCGTGGGCTAACACACACCAATACTCCCCAAATTGCCTGTTTCTTGTTACTTGACCCATAAAATACTACCAGACCATATCAAACCCCAGTGGGCTACTTAGGCCTATTGCCTGGATTGTTACCAACCCATCGGTATAATGTTTTGGGAAAGTTGGCCCCGAGCCCCAGACAACACTAGGAACTGTGGGCTAACACCCACGAAAAACTACCCAAATCGCCTGCTTCTTGTTCCTTGGCCCATAAAATACTACCAAGCCATATCCAACCCCATCGTGCCAATTGGGTCTCTTGCTTAGCTCATTACAGACCCCTCGGTATAATGTTTTGGGAAAGTTGGACCCGAGCCCCGGGCAGCGCCAGGAACCGTGGGTTAACACCCACGAAAAATTGTCAAATCACATATTTCTTGTTCCTTGGCCCATAAAATACTCTTAGGACATATCAAACCCCAACGGGACACCTTGGCCTCTTACCTGGATCGCTACAGACCCCTTAGTATAATTATTTTGTAAAGTTGGCCCCGAGCCCTGAGCAGCGCTAGGAACCGTGGGCTAACACCCATGAAAAATAGCCAAAATCACTTGTTTCTTGTTCCTTGACCCATAAAATACTACCAGGCCATATCCCACCCTATCGAGCCACTTGGGCCTCTTGACTGGCTTGTTATAGACCCCTCAGTATAATTATTTTTGAAACTTGTCCCCGAGCCCAAGGCAATGCTAGGAATTGTGGGCTAACACCCATGAAAAACTACGTAAATCACTTGTTTCTTGTTCCTTGGCCCATAAAATACTACTAGGCCATATCCAAACCCCGGCGAGCCACCTGGCCCACTTGCCTGGCTCGTTACAGACCCTTCAGTTTAATTTATTTGGAAAGTTGGCCCCGAGGCTCGGGCAGCACCAGGAACCATGGGCTACCACCCATGAAAAATTACCGAAATCACCTGTTTCTTATTCTTTGGCCCATAAAGTAGTTCCACGCTATAACCAACCCAGGCGGGACACCTGGGCCTCTTTCCTGGCTCGTTATAGACCCCTTGGTATAATGTGTTTTGGAAAGTTTGCCCCCGAGCCCCAAGCAGCGCCACGAACCGTGGGCTAACACCCACGAAATATTGCTCAAATTGTATGTTTCTTGTTCCTTGGCCCATAAAATGCTGCCAGGACAGAAACCTCGGTATAATTTTTTGGGAAATGTTTCCCCGAGCCTCAGGAAGCGCCAGGAACCGTGGGCTAACACCCACTAAAATCTACTCAAATCACTTCTTTCTTGTTCCTTGGCTCATATAATACTATCAGGCTATATCCAAACCGAGCGGGCCATGTGGGCCTCTTCCCTAGCTCATTACAGACCCTCTTGGTATAATATTTCGGGAAAGTTGGCCTCGAGCCCCGAGAAATGCCGGGAACCGTGGGCTAGCACCCACGAAAACTTTCCAAATAACCAGTTTCTTGTTCCTTGGCATATAAAATACTACCAGTCCAGATCACACCCCAGCCGGCCACCTGGGTATCTTGCCTAGCTCATTACTAACCCGTCTATATTAATTTTTGAGAAAGTTGGCCTCTAGCCCCGGGGAGCGCCAGGAACTGTGGGATAACACCTATGAAAAATAGCCCAAATCACCTATTTTTTGTTCCTTGGCCCATAAAATACTACCAAGCCATATCCTACCCCGGCAGGCCACCTGGGACTCTTTGGTGGCTCGTTACATACCCCTCGGTATAAGTTTTTGAGAAAGTTGGCCCCGGGCAACACCAAGAACCGTGGGCAAACACCCACGAAAAAATGTCCAAATCATCCATTTCTTGTTCCTTGGACCATAAAATACTACAAGGCCATATCCAACCCCGGCGGGCCACCAAGGCCTCTTGCCTGGCTCATTACAGACCCCTCAGTATATTTTTTCTGGAAAGTTGGCCCCGAGCCCCGGCAGCGCCACGAACCGTGGGCTAACACCAACTAAAAATTTCCAAATCACCTGTTTCATTTTCCTTGGCCCATAAAATATTATTAGGATATATCAATCCTCGGCGGACCACCTGGGCCTCTTGCCTGGATTGATATAGACACCTTAGTATATTGTTTTGGGAAAGTTGGCCCCGAGCAGCGTCAGGAACTGTGGGCTAACACCTACGAAAAATTACCCAAATCTCTTGTTTCTTATTCCTTTGCAAATAAAATACTACCAGGCCATATCCAACTCGGCGGGCCACTTGGGCCTCTTTCCTTTCTCGTTACAAACCCCTCGGTATAATTTTTTGGGAAAGTTGGCCTCGAGCCCTGGGCAGCGCCAGGAACCGTGGGCTAACACCGATGAAAAATAGCCCAAATCGTCTATTTCTTGTTCCTTAGCCAATAAAATACTACAAGGTCATATCCAACCCCGGCGGGCAAGCTAGGCAAGACCCCTCGGTATAAGTTTTTGGGGAAACTTGGACCCGAGACCCGGGCACCGCCAGAAACCATGGGCTAATACCCATGAAAAACTACCCAAATCACTTGTTCCTTGTTCCTTAACTCATAAAATACTACCAGGCCATATCAAACCGCGGCGGCCCACCTGATCCTCTTGTCTGGCTAGTTACAAACCCCTCGGTATAATTTGCCCAAATCGTCTGTTTCTTGTTCCTTGGCCCATAAAATATTACCAGGCCATATCCAACCCCGGTGGGCAAGTTAGGCCTCTTGCCTGGCTTGTTAAAGACCCCTTGGTATAAAGTTTTGAGGAAACTTGGACCCGAGACCCGGGCATCGCAAGGAACCATGGGCTAACACCCACAAAAAACTATCCAAATTACCTGTTCCTTATTGCTTAACTCATAAAATAATACCAGGCTATATCAAACCCCGGCGGACCACCTGGGCATCTTGTCTGGCTAGTTACAGACCCCTCGGTATAATTTTTTGGGAAAGTTGGCCCCGAGCCCCGGGCAGAGCCAAGAACCGTGGGCTAAAACCCATGAAAAACTGCCCAAATTACCTTTTTCTTGTTCCTGGGCCCATAAAATACTACCAGGTCATATCCAACCCTGGCGGGCCACCTGGGCCTCTTGCCTATCTCATTACAGACCCCTCGGTATAATTATTTTGGAAAGTTGTCCCTGAGCCCAGGGCAGCACCAGGAACCATGGGCTAACACCCACAAACACTATCAAAATTGCTTGTTTGTTGTTCCTTCGCCCATAAATACTAAAAGGTCATATCAAACCCCAGCGGGCCACCTTAAAGACCCCTCGATATAATATTTTTAGAAAGTTGGCCCTGAGCCCCGGGCAGCGCTAGGAACCGTGGGTTAACACCCGTGAAAAACTACGCAAATCATTTGTTTCTTGTTCCTTGGCCCATAAAATACTACCAGACCATATCAAACCCTGGCGGGCCACCTAGGCCTCTTGCCTGGATCGTTACAGAGCCCTCAGTATAATTTTTTGGGAAAGTTTGCCCCGGGCAGCGCCAAGAACCGTGGGCTAACACCCATGAAAAATTGCCCAAATCACATGTTTCTTGTTCCTTGGCCCATAAAATACTACCAGGCCATATTCAACATCGGCGAGCCACCTGGGCCTCTTACCTGACTCATTATAGACCCCTTGGTATAATTTTTTGAAAAAGTTAGCCTCGAGCCCTGGGCAGCTCTAGGAACCGTGGGCTAACACCTACAAAAAATTCCCAAATTACCTGTTTCTTGTTCGTTGACCCATAAAATACTACCAGGCCATATCTCACCCCGACGGGCCATTTGGGTCTCTTGTTGTCTCGTTGCAGACCCCTTGGTATAATTTTTTGGAAAACTTGGCCCCGAGCCCCAGACAGCACCTGCAACTATGGGCTAACACCCACGAAAAATAACTTAAATCACCTATTTCTTATTCCTTGGCCCATAAAATACTACCAGGCCATATCCAACCCTAGCGTGCCACTTGGGCCTCTTGCCTGTAACGTTATAGATCCCTTGGTATAATATTTTGGGAAAGTTGGCCATGAGCCTTAGGCAGCGCCAGGAACCATGGGCTAACACCCACGCAAAACTGCCCAAATTGCATGTTTCTTGTTCCTTGGCCAATAAAATACTACCAAGCCATATCCAACCCCGGCGAGCTACCTGGGCCTCTTGCCTAGCTCATTACAGACCCCTCGGTATAATTTTGTGGGAAAGTTGGCCCCGGGCAGCACCAGGAACCGTGGGTAAACACCCATGAAATATTATCCAAATCGCCTCTTTCTTCTTCCTTGGCCCATAAAATACTAACAGGTCATATCAAACCCCGGAAGGCCACCTGGCCACTTTTCTGCTCGTTACAGACCCCTTGATAGAATTTTTCCTTCCATAGTGTCGTATCAAGTCATGACATATCAAGATATTGTGCACGATAGACCTACCTTGGACAAATGCAGACTGATTTTCTGCCACGATAGTGCTAATAGCTCCTCTCAATCTAACACACAAGACTTTGGAAATACATTTGTAAATTACATTGCAACACGAACTAGGCCCAAATTGACTAGCCTATTCAGGAGTTGTGACTTTTGGAATCAGAGCAATATTTGTGGTATTTAACTGCCTTAACAATTTCCCATTCCTCAAGAATAACATTCGTAATGTCATTCCCTACAATCTCCCAAGTTGACTTGAAAATTCCACTTCCATGACCATCAGGCCCAAGGAATTTATTACTATCTATTTGGAACATGGCAATCTTGATATCTTTAGGAGTATAAGGTTGCGAAAGCTTAATTTGTTGATCCACGGTAAGACACTGTCCAATTTTCAAAATATTCTCAAGGGCTCTCTCTCTTTGACTGCACTTCTTCCCCCAATGACTCTATATAATAATTTACAAATAGCAATTACTTATGGATCTGTCTGCCAATCTCCGGTGTCATCCTTTAGTTCAGTGGTTGCTTGTTGTAGACTCCAATGCTTTATGACAGAGAAAAAATATTTGGGTTATCGTCTCCAAGTTTTATCCATGTCTAAATTTTTGGTATTTTTCCTTCTCATCTTTCTGATAATCAACATTCATGGGATTATCCTATAATAGTTGTTGAGCCTTCAACATAGCTTCCCAATCCTCTTGAAATCACCTCGGACCATCCAAGGCAACTGACAACCTACATTGTGAGCCGTAAGCAACTTCCATAACTCCATTCTGTCTTTCTTTGTGTTATAGGCATAAACCATTGACATGATAAATGCCTGTAGCAGAGAAACACTTCTCACTTTACACGTAATCAACTTTATCGTTTCGATTTGATTTTATTCCCCTAATTATAATCATAATCATCCTCCTCGATTTAGGACAATGAGGATTTAAATTCCCCTAAGACTGGGTACCACAAAAGGAAATTAAATTAGCAATTACCCAATAATGTAAAAATTGATTAATGGCATGGGAGCGTTAACTCGTTTTCAATCAACTCCCAACTCTGCCAAATAATACGCCAATCCATCAACTGAAATGACAAAATTATCCAAAATTTGTTTTGGTAAAACATTTAAAAAACACATATATATTCCGTAACCTTATGTCCACAAATATCATAGTGTACTGAAAAAAAAAGTAATTTCCACTACCATGAAATAAACAACTTAGGCAGACAAGAACAACATCATATTGTTGAAAAACTTTAAATAATCTCTCGAGTAAATCATTACATGGATATGAATTTATAAGAATGAAAATGGAAAGTAACTTTATTCCATTACCAGAAAAAATGAAGATTCTTCTAAGTTTTGATATTGCTTTCTTAATTTATTATTATTTGATTTTGGGATCAGATCCTACCTTTCCAGATTTAAGGGTACCTTTTCGATAAGTCTCCGTAAATTTAGAAAAGGTACCCTTAAATCTGGACTCTATAAAATGAGTCCTACTTCAGTTTTTTTTGGAAGTTATTCTGTCCTAAACCCTAATTCATGTTATACAAAAGGTATTATATTTTTTTGAAAAGGCATCTAAAAAATCTCATAAAACTCTTGGGATATTCATAAAGAGATCAAAATATATCAGACTAAATCAAGAGAGAAACAGATATGTACCCACATTATTTATCAATTAAATTATGTTTCTTCATATATTATTGATAAATGCAGTTTATTTTCTATCACATTAAAATTTGTTGCAAACAACAATCATATATATATAAAAAAAAAAAGGATTGGCAGTTCGCCTACATGGCGCCACCATTTCTCAAGCAAGCGTTTGTTTTTAGTCAAATTTATTATATATACTCTCTCAAATACCCTTCACATCCACCACCGATACGGCACATTCAAAAATTTCTGCACCTCTTTAGAAACACTGTTCCTGTTGATAATAGACGCCATCATCTTAAAAATTGAACCACAAATTTGTCGCCACTTTCTCTTGCACTACACTTTTGCCTTTCTATCTATCTACGCCGGAGAAAATTTTCCAACTTTCCCAATTTATATTAGTTATCTAATACCACTGACAAATAATTGTTTTATTGTTGGATTGCTACACTTCTATCCAATGCTTTATTTAAAAAACAATTATTATGTAAGAATATTGTTCTTCAAGCATGAACTGAGTGACTACGAAGTTGGAACGAAGATGAGGTATGTTGAAAATATAGGGAGAATATAATCAATGTGAATTGTGATCGGTGAATATCTTTGTATTTTATGATTATTTTTATTCATGCCGTCAGAGACGAAGGTAAGTGAGAGTTTGGAAATTCGAATGAATCAATAGTTTTTTGGTAAAATCTGCATTTACATTAAAAAAATATGATTTGCAATATTTTTCTCTTCTTTACAATCCCAAACTCCTAATTGACTTCGCCTAAATAAATCATACTAGATTGATCTTGTGTGTTCTTTATGTCATACTATATATAATTGATTTTCTACTATTTTGTTGTTTCTATAAATAAAGATATATTTTTTTTTATCCTTTTTAAATACCAAATATTGCATCTTTATTGAGCTTGAATGGACCCATCCATTACTTTTCCATATCAAATCATCCAATGTTTTCGTTCTTGCTCTTGCAGGATTCATTAGTCATTAGGTGGAAAAAAATATTTATCTCAGACAACAATTTTAGGTCCTTCATTTGTTCTACGAAATGCAAAGACAACAAAATAACTATGACTTCTATTTTTCGAAAATTGAAGCAACATATCATAACAAAAAATAGAAGCCATAGTTATTTGAAAATTCCCACTTTTAAAAAACATTGTTTCCCAGATAAGCTTCTGTACTGACAATGCAATACCATTTTAAATAGTAGAATTTTCGAAGGGAGAAATTTTACAAATATTTTTCTTCTCTTATCAGTCAAAGAAGAAAATCAACTTCCTATTAATTTGACAAGTAAAAATAAACATTTTATGATATGAAATATATTGTATGGTGGCAAGAAATTTGATCAGGTTACGGGCGAAACATATGTAAATATTGTCCAATTAGCAAAATATATTAATTTTTTACTTTATTTTATAATTTATTATTTATTGAAATCAAACTTATACCTCAAAATGAAATTCATGCATTACATGAAAAGTTTTGCTTTTCTTTTTCAAACATTATTTTCTTATAAAAATATATTTAAAATTTACTATTGATGTCTTTTATGCCTACGCAAAGCGCGGAATAATTTACTAGCATATTAATATATGGATATCCAAAATAGAAATTAGTAACACTTGTGGCCAATGAGATCTCATAAATCTAGAAAGCGTATACGTATGACTTTATCACCAGAAGTTATTTCGAAAAGACCCACTCTTTAATTATCCATCCAAGTAAGAGAAACAACAAATATAGAACAACTTTTCTCCTAACTTCAACAACTTAGGATAACAAAAACGTAATAGGATTTTAATCAAAGTACCTAATCTATAAAGAAGACACAAGATTGTTGTTACCATCATCAACACAATTCAATCCACGCCCACACTCTGGGCATTCCTCAAAATTCTCAATCGGAAAATTCGCCGAAGCAATTCCAATTGAAAATTCAAGATTGTTACCTTTTCTCCTAACTTCAACAATGTTAAGCCATAACAACACCACTTTAACACTTACACCACTCAATTTCCTAAGCTTACCTTTGGATATAACTCCATTTATAACAGGCTTGTAATTCAGTTGATACGAATTCTCTAATTTGAAGCTGCAGGTAGAATTAAGATAAGCTGAGAATTCACCTGTTTTTGTGTTTAAGTCATAGTGTTTTACCCCTTTTGGAAGAATCCCAATTGGGAAATCATAACGCTGTAGCTCTTCATAGGCTGATAGCTTCTCATTTCTTGAAGCTGCAGTGGCAAAAAAGAAGAGAAACAGGTATAAAATAGTACTACTTGTTGAAGACATTGGCATTTCTCTGAACATTAAAAATATGAAAGTTTCAAGTTTTATAAAGGGGATGAGATTTAAGGTTGACAGATGTTTGTTTCATAGTTATGACAAACTTGTTTGTTGCTCTGTCTAGTTGTCCACGTGCAGATTGTACAGCAAATATAGTTCATTGGATTGGTTGTTGGAAGAGGTGTAGACAGTATGAACGGTTTCATTAATGCATTGATTGAATGGACAAAGGAAAATTGAATAATATAATCATATGAAAGAGGTTTTGCAGGTTGCTTTACTAATTTTCTTTTTGATTTAGCTATCATGAACTTTTTTCATCCAAGTATATAAATTAGTCTGTTCAAGGATTGGTAAAAAAATTATTGTTCGATATTTCTACCGGTGAAAGCTAACAGATACTCGAACTTGACTGAAGCTCTACCAACTAAGCTATATCTCCCAAAGCCAAGTGAAGCAATATGCATGAAGTAGTAGTTAAATGCTGCTTCTATTTATCTTCCCTGGCTTAGTTGGACAATCCTGGACTTGGACCATAGACCTTCCCGTGAAGTAAATCATCACATCTATGATCCAACTAATTGGGAGAAAATCAACAGATTCTATTCCGGACGCAATTCAAAATACAAGTCCCTCAACTTTTTACGAATTGAGCTGGACTAGCAACCATGTCTTATTCTAGTCTAGGTACTAGTAATTACAAGTCTCTTAATGAAATTATTCCAAATAGGATCACAATAAATATAGAGCATAAAAAATAAAGTACTTATGTAGTATGTAGTGCCCTCCTGGCTGCAATCCAGAAGAACTGGAAGCTCGAATGGACCGGTCAAAATTCACAAATTAGTACTGATGCTCCAGGTTGATGAGAAAAGTGGGATCTATTAGAATTATTACTGTAGAAGTGATCCAATATCATCCTGTTGATGCCGGGTTCATATGAACCTAGTATTTTAAGCAAGGTGTATAAATTTATGCATAAAAATTCACTAAAAATTAATGCATAACGAAGCATCAGCTTCTCATTGATCTGCAGACACCATTTCTCATGAGCCAGCTGAAGTCTTGCTAAGTTAAGCAGGAAGTATTCTGTAAACTCAGAGAGACACAGAACCAAAGATATGATTGAAATGATACGGCAGATACAAAAGAAGCCACAGGAGAAACTTGTGTTATGTGGAACAACACTAGAGACTAATCAATGCAACAAATTACATGAGATAAAAGTCTATATCAGAGTTGCAAAAGAATATGACCACAAAAAGGAAAAGAATATGCTCAGAAGAATAATACAGCGATCAATGTGGAACTATGGGAATAAAAAACTGCTCTCAAATGGTAGGCAATTTGCAGTAAAGGAAGCTAGATATGAAACCAGAAAATAATCAACACAACTACAATATGGAGATCTCCCTAGGAACATAACGTACAGATATTTGCTGACTCAGCTAACATCCTTCAATCTTTTTATCAATGTATCAAGAGATTTCTTTTTAGGGTTCTGCTTAGCTCCCCTTGTGCCAAAGGACCCAAAAAGCCTGTCAGATTGATCCCTCATCTTTTCTGAGATAGTAACAACTTTGCGGTAATCCAAAGCATTATAACTTCTCTCTCTAATAACTGGATTCAGGAAATTTTCTGGATGATTGCTCAAGAGTAGATTAACCAACTGCTTGGACTCAGCCAATGCTACTTTCAACTGACTAGCATCTGCCTCAGATAAGAGAGGAGCTTGGTTTTCAGCAAATGATTCCAACATCCGGATATCAACATCAAGACCCATAACAGCATTCACATTGAACCTTTTAACTGATTCCCCTAGTAAAGCCCCAACAATCATCTCTGAGATATGAAACAGAACATCTTGCAAAACTCTCTTGAGAACTTGAACAGGCAATATCTGTTGGGCAGTAGAAACTAGCGTTTCAAGAAAAATAAGCACCTCATGCACATATTCATTTCCACTCTGCAGAGAATCATCGGCCATCCAATTCACATTCTCAATCAACAAAAGGAACCCATCAACCTTTTGCTTAAGCAGACCCGAAAGCATCTCTTCAGCAGCATCACGGGCTTTATTCAAAGGAAACCGTCTCCTACCCCTCTCTGCCATTCTCAATGGAATCCCTGAAAGCTGTGCAGCATGACGAAAGAAAAAATCACAAGCACGTTCAAACACAGCCATATTAGCCGCCATCTGCATTGCTTGAGTAACACCTCCGATAGACGTATTAATGAGCTTTAACAGGGCTCCATCTAGGACTTCAGTTAAAAGTCGATCCAAGTACTTCTTCACCACATCATAGAAATCAAGCTGACCACCATGTGACATGAAACTAACCGAGTCCTCAATAAACGACCGCACAATTCTACAGCAATCAGGCACCGTACATGAAAATGGTGCAACATAAGGAAATGCAGGCATAATATTTGATGTCTGTAACTGAAATGACAACACATTCATGGAATACTCATATTCCTTTTTCATATACATTTGCTCAAATTTATCTGCAGCAAGAGCCTCAGTTATCTGCTTTCGACAATCAGACAACAGGAGCTCATGATACTTATCCCTGTGCTTGCTCAAGACATCTAGCAAAGCCTCCACAGGGTATCCATATCTACGCAACGTGACACCAAGCAAACTCACATAGTCCTTGATTAATAGCAAATGATTCGCAGTTTGCATTCTAGAAAATTGATCTTCCAAAACAGAACACATTTTACTCATAGCAGTGTCCCATAAATTCTCCACCTCCATTTTAGAAACCAACCCACCACTGGTCCGTAAAACTCGATCTTCCACAATGAAAAAACCAGCAATTTGCGCAAAAAACGTCTGATGAGATTCAAGAAAGGGTGTCATTGAAGATACCTGAAAATCTGACGTCAATTGAAGCTTGCGATTCTCAAAATAGTACTGCTTGAATCGATCTTCAAGTCCTAGAGTTTGGTATATGTGATAAGCCCTATATAACGGCGTTAAATCAAACCCTAACATTCCATTACTCCCATTGCTGTAACCATCCTTTCCGTCAGCACTGTTCCCATTGAATCCGTCATCGTCTTCTTCTTCAAGAGCATAAACACAATCCCGAAGACTGAGTCTACTCTGCTCCTCAGCTTGTCGTTGCTTGATTCTGAGCTCTTCTTCTCTCTGTCTCGATGCTGATGCTTGTCCGATAGCTAGTTGCCCTAAATTTCGGCTAACTACACGGATCTCGACAAGCCAATCGCCGAACTCTTTGCTGATTCTCCGTTCAATATGTGAACGAATCGCAGGGATCTGCTTCTCAAGCATCCGCCGGAGAGTAGTAGACGGCGTTTTGTTCATAAACTCTCTCTCAATCGAGTCCACACACTTCAGCGCCATGTAGAAATTGTTCTCTGAAAGATGACGATTGGCTCGGGAACAAAGCTCAACTAGTTGAATGCAAGTCCGAAGGGATTGGATAGCAAGAGTAATGTTTTTGCATTTGTTTCTAGCTTCGATGAAGGAGTCAAGAGTGGTTAGCAAAGGCACAGCGACGGACTGAAGTTGACTGTTCGAGTTGGATAGAGACGATTTGAGAGACTCAACATCGGAGAGCAGAGATCGGAGATCGTCAACGGCAGTGATGAAATCCTCGTAGTGTGCTCTGCAGACATCCTCAATTTCAGATTCCTTGGATCGAGCAAAGTGGCGGAGGTGAAGAAGGACTGTCTCCGGCTTACCTGAAGCAAAAGCCTTGCGCACGAATGGCCCAACGTCTTCACCGTTGCAGATGGCGGCGGAGAGGAGGACCTGGTCAAGTTTGTCGGCGGAGTCTCCGTTTTCAACTGCCGGAACAACTTTCCGGCGCATCTTCGACGTGTTCATCGCCAGCTCAGTATCTCCGTTTACTAATCCGGTCAGCGTTAATTAGAGTAACCGCTAGAATGACGGAGCCGTTACAGACGGAGGGAATATAGGAAAGAGGAAATGAAGACGGAGAAAATTATTGACAGGCAGATATAGTTGGGGGACATTGAAATGAGAAACTAATGATAATTGGCCTCCCTTTGACTATTTTACCCTTTTCTTAAAGTCCAAAATCTCTGGTTAAGATAGGGGCATAATTGTAAGTAGGGCCAATCTTTTCGTAATAATTAAAGACAAGTATTTGGTGATTTAATAGAGTAATTATTATTTCTCCATTTAAAAAATTATTTTTTTTTTTTTAGTTTGTTAAAAAAATAATTTTTTAATTCCAATTTTTCAATTAGCATGTTTAATATCGCAAGATTAAACTATTTTGGTACATTTGACATAATTTTAATTTAAAATTATAAAATTATTTTATTTTTTTAAGTTCCGTATCAAGTCAAATTAGGTCCCCTTTTCAGTATTAGTGCAACAACGACCATTACATTAGTATCCAATGAAATCTCACTAAGATATTGCTTGTAAAAGTGTAGTAGCAAAAATAATACTTGCATTAACTTAGTGTATTAGTAGTATCTTCTTTGGTATAATTTTTTATGTTTGTGTATTAGTTATGTATTATTAATACCATAGATTTCTAGAAATTAGTAATGTAATGGGTTTTAATGCATGTATTAACGTGGTTAAAGATTCAACCGCACGTCAAAATCTTTTGTATGTCTTTTTAATCATATTTTTGAGGGTAACTTTGTAAATAAATATTTTTTATAAAAAAATTATACAGTGCGTGTTATTTTTAATACACTAAATCAAACAATGTATAAGAAATGTCTCTTCATGATTAATGTAAGCATTACTAATACACTCTATTTAACATTATTTTTATACACCCTACCAAATGATCCCTAGATAGAGTTCGGATAGTGATAGAGTAATTGCAGACCTTGTCACTATCTCGCGGAGGTAGAGAGATTGTTTGAAAAAAAATGTGACTCAAGTACATTACACTGAAGAAGAAGAATAAGAAAGCAATGAAGAGTGCATAACAGTTAATATAAAAAGCATTGTAGCGCCTATAGAAAAAAAAATATTAGCAATAAAATATTGTGATAATCGAAACACAATATACAACATATGATCATAGATAAGAAAGGCAATGGAAAATATTATTCTACTCTCATTAACCTTTTATTCTGATACGCAATCTCCATTTTATCTTATCTAAAGTCACATCCTCAATAATATGATGTTGTGTTGTGTCTTGCTAATTATCTCCCTTCAATACTTTTTTTTACCTACTTTTACCCCTTTGCGAACCCTCTACAACCAATCGTTCACATCTTCTTAATGGGATGTTTGCACACTTTCTATTCACATGTCCAAAACATCTCATTTTTATTTCCCTCATCTTGCCTGACACAAAGGCTACTTTCATTTTCTCCTAGATAACTTCGACCTGAATCTTATCATTTTTAATATTTTTATATATTCATCTCAACATTTTTATATCCGCAACATGTGTTTTCTAAACACATGAGTTGTTAATTGCAAGTAACATCAATTTATATTCTAATTTTAGTTACAATGCTTCCATAAAAATAAGTACGATTGATAGTAGTACTTCTTATGGAGAGCAACTCTTAGCCTTCACAATTATGGGTGACAAATGAAGGGCTCAATTTGGATGAGGTAAAATAAAATCAAGTGTAAATTTCAAAAAATCAAAGTGGATTGATTTAATTTGGTTCTTTAGCTTCAATTCTCCTATTTTGAATATAATTTTTTTTCTGTTCAAAAGTTGAATTAGCCAAAACTCGAAGAATCAAATAAGTTAAAATAATAAATAAATAGATCATATTAATTGGCCAAGAATCTCTCTAAAAAAAATATATCAAAATGAATTAAAATTTAAGCGTATAAAATGTTGATTGAACAACTGATCTTTCGAATAAGAAATTTTAAATTTTAAATTTTTTATTTTTTTCAATCGAGCTCATCACACAAAATTTTCTCAATGGTATTTATCTCTCGTGCAATTTGCAAATTATTACATCAATATAAAACTTACCTTATGTGTGCTCGAAGATTAGGAACTGTATGAAAATAAAAAATTTAAAACATTTGTTTAATAACATTGGTACATTTATATTTGCTATCACAATAATAACAACTACAACTAAAAATTGAATCTTCAGATAGAAATGCGTTCAGGGATAGTTACGAATATATATAATAAAATAATTAATTTATAATAAATATAATTATATTTATTTATATAAAATTAGTAAAAAAATTGTACAATGTACAAAGTATAAAGTAAGGGATCGTTTGGTTGGGAATAACTTATCCCATGATTAGCTATCCTGGGATAAGTTATTCCCCCATATGTATATGGAATAACTTATCTCATCACTGTGATATAAATGGTGGGATAAGTTATCCCAAACTTGACAACCAAACAAGATATCAAAGTTTATTCCTTCACTGTTTTTTTTATCCTGACCCCTAACTTTATAATATAGCTTATCTTTATCCATAGAAACTATAAACTGACTATAAATTATAGTTTATCTATATATGAGACATGCACTGGCTATATATTATGATGCACTAAAAAAATTGAATATAACTTGAGTATAGATATAATATACACTAAATATACATGTAATATACAAGTACACCGATTATTCAATTCGATCGACTCAAAATTATTTCTAAACAACCTCTAAATTTAGATACGAGTTCCTCTCAATATTTTAGCTTTTTTTATTTATAATTTGTTTGAAACAATTTATATTTGTAGTAAGTGGCGAAAAAGAAGAAGAAGACAATTAAGGTGAAGAAGAAGCTAATTATTTATTTGATAATTAAATTGATTGAAAGATTTTGACTTTATCCCGAATCAAGAAAACATTCTGATGGATGCATACGTGTAGGGAGGCCGACGACTATATAAACTAAAAAACTACGACTACAAAACAGACAGAAAGCGACTCACTTCTATTCTCGTTGATATTGAATATTTGATGTAATTAACTCATGAATTTATGCCGGTGTCCCTTAAGGACATTATTTTAATTTTGGAAATTTAATAAAATTTTAGCAATTATAGACTTTCTAGATAACTCATTGTTCTTCTTCTTCTTCCCCCCTTTTTTCTTCTTCCAATAAATTAGGAGCACCTAAGTAAAATTGAAGATAATGAATTATGTGTTATAGAAAATTGAAAGTTAATTACTTATTCATAATTTTGTTAAACTGAAAAAAAATTGTTAAAGAAGATAAGGTGGATCTGTAATTTTTTTAAAATTTAGGTTGAATTGAGCTATTAAAATATCACAATTGATTTAGAAGATTGTATATCAAATTTAGAGTGAAATTTGTCTAATATGTAATCTATTTGGTAAGTCTTTCAAATAAATTGCGGTGACCTATCAAAATTTTATGATCAATTATTACGGGTTGTAAAAACTTGAGATTTAAGATATTTGTGATAAGTCAAATCAGAAGTATATTTGTAACCATATAAGTAACAACAATAATATATCCAGTGAAATTTCATAAGTGAAGTTTGAAGAGGGTAAAATGTACGGAGAACTAACCGCTAATTCGCAGAAATAGAGAGTAAATCACATTGAAATATCCTATTTGTGTAAATCTTCCTTATATATGATGTTTGGGCCTATTGGGCTCCGACCGTCAGGCACCAACCAAGCCCATTAGCCTTCATGGATTAGGGTTTAATTTAAAAGCTTCCCCTTCCTCTTTTTCTGTTTCTACCTGTTGAGCAAAAAAACCTATCAGCAACATAGGCGGCGGGAATCGAAAGTAGCAGGCGGAGCATCATGGTGAATACTATTTTTCTAGAATCTTCCGGTAGCTTCTACACTTTTTTTCTTCACGGACGCAATTGTTTGATTTTGTTATTTTCTTTTCTCTTCAGGGTATCGATCTAGTTGCCGGAGGTAAGTCGAAAAAGACTAAACGCATTGCTCCTAAATCTGACGATGTTTATCTCAAGCTTCTCGTTAAGGTATTTTAAAATTCTTTGTTCGCTTTTCGAAGGTTATGTCTCTATAGATTTAGTACATTTTGGTTAGTATACTGAGAATTGGATGGCTAATTGTGTGAATAACAGTTGTACCGATTTCTTGCACGGAGGACTGGTAGTAAGTTCAATGCGGTGGTACTGAAGAGACTCTTCATGAGCAAGATCAATAAAGCTCCATTGTCTTTATCACGTTTGATTACTTATATGAAGGGAAAGGTAGTGTTATTCATCCATTTTAGCTCTCTTTCGCCTTACACTCTGTTTGATGGTTTCATAACGAATTGTATTGTGAATTATTGTGTTATTCTATTGAACTATATTGTTTCGATAAGACAACATTTGTATAGATTGTATTGTACTGTATAGATTGTATTGTTTTGTGTCGTAATGTATTGTCATCCTTCAATAATGTAAATGGTAAACCTATACGAAAATATGATACATGGTAGAGCTACCAAATGGACTGTTATTTAGTGTTATAATACAATACAATTTAAATAACAATCAAACAAAACATTGTATGTATTTAACAACAGAATACAATACAAAGGTAACAACCATCCAAACAAGCTGTTAGTGGTCTAGGATTAAACACATTTTCAGCGGGTTAAGATGTTCTTGCTTATTGATTTCAATCTGTTTGTTCTTGCACCTGCCATGTATATTTGCTGTGTATCATTGGTCCTTGGGCTAATGACTGCTTGTGTAGCATTTATTATAATGGAATTGCTAAAAAAAAGATATGCGGTGAATAGAACGATAGGAGTAAGAAATTGGCATATCAAAGTCAAGAGTTTAAGTCCTTATATTACAAATACACTTAGGGATTGTTTGGTATGCCGGACAAGCTTAGATAGTCCCTGAGATAAAATTTTAGTACTGACTTATCCCTTGTTTGGTTACTAATTCTGGATAAGTTGTCCATTATAGTGGTGGAACAATAATACTGCTATCACTTATCTAGGATAAAACAGTGAAAATGACTAAAATACTCCTGAGGTCCCTCAAATCATTTTTCTATTAAATAAGGTGGAGATGGCGGATATATTTGTAAACAAATAACTTTTTCTTAGAAATGATGCTATGCATGTTATTTTTACAAAAACAAACCAAACAATATTATTATCCTAGCATAACTTGTGTTCAAGCTGAACTACCTCTTTTTCTCATTCTATATTGTATAAAGTGATGCATCGATTTGCATTTACAGCAAATTTATATCCCAGGATTATTTATGCAATGTGAAATCTCTAACTTAACTATGCAGAGTTTTGTATCTGAATTTAAATTTTATGTTAGTAATGCAGAGTTACTGTTGGGGTGTACCTTTTTTACAACAAATCAAATTGACTCCTTAGTGTTGCTGACATACCAGATGGCTTATCTGTATTGACTTGTCTATTATATGATAGGAGGACAAGGTTGCTGTAGTTGTTGGGACCGTTACCGATGATATTCGGGCTTATGACGTCCCTTCACTCAGGGTTACTGCATTGAGATTCACTGAAACAGCTAGAGCTAGGATTGAGAAGGCTGGAGGAGAATGTTTGACCTTTGATCAGCTCGCTCTCAGAGCCCCTCTTGGGCAGAACACGGTATGGAACTCCGCTCCCCTTCAGTTTGTGTTTGTATGCCTTTTCTTTCATTAATCAAGTCAATAATTAGAGAACATGCTGTAGTGGTCTTCGGTATAATATATTGAGGTGTGTCTTTAGAATTGAGGTTTGGATCACTATTTTCTTGACTTGCTTGGGAAATGATTCATTCTCAGTAGAGCAATGTTTGCTAGTGAATTTGTCTTTGAGAGAAGTGAAACGTACAGTCATTCATTGTGCAATTCTTTGATTGCCATAACAACCTTTTGACTGTCTCGTTGCTTTCTTGATATTTTTGGCTATGTTCTGTCAGGTATTGCTTAGGGGTCCAAAGAACTCGAGGGAAGCTGTTAAGCACTTTGGTAAAGCTCCTGGTGTCCCGCACAGCCACACCAAGCCTTATGTTCGCTCAAAGGGAAGGAAGTTTGAGCGAGCAAGAGGGAAAAGAAATAGCAGAGGCTACAAGGTTTGAGGAAGTGCAGTTGTTTGAATGCAAAATGATAGAATTTCTTTTTAGAAGATTTTTCCCAACCTACTTTTACCATAATAGTTTCTTGTTGGATTTTCTTGTTTCTCTTACATCCCAGCAACATATTGCTGATTTTTGAATGCGTTTCTTATCTGTTTTGCCAAGTTTAGTTCCTATTAAAAGAGGGAATGGATATCTTCATCAACAGTTATAACAAGCCTATGCTAGATTATTATGAATTCCATTTCATTTTGCTCCATACAAGGTTTCTTTATGTTATGACTGAAATCCGTGAGTCGATAAGTATAGTTTTTCACACTGGTATATTGTTGGCGATTTTCTATTAACTTTAAAATCAAGGAATATGTTGTTAGCAATTGCTAGTCATAGTTTAATTTTTAAAAACAGATAAATAAAAAGAAAGCTATTTTTATATTTTATCAAGATTTTTCTATATCATCATTTAAATAAAAATTAATGATGAGATTATTATGGCTTTTTTAATATCATAATTATCACTTTTTAAAGATATAAGGTGCTGTTTTATTTTATTGTTTAAGGAGATTTAGAATAAAAAAGACTACTTTTCCTTTTCAAATTAGCCAAAGAGGGAGAAAAAAAAGAAAATGGTATTTTTAAAAAATAATAGTAATAATTTATAATAAAGATGTGTGTAAAAAGAGAAAGTAATATGTCTGTGAAGAAAAATACCATTTTGATCCCAACGAACAAATATTTTTTATTAGAATATTGATAAGAAAGATATTTTTTTACCAATTTATTAACGTTAAAATCCAGCTCTTATGACATTTCTATTTTCTTGCCATTAATCTGTTTATTAAGGTTTAAACAGGTGGAATTCTTTTTTAACTAATTTCTATTATTAAAATTTCACTTTATTAACAACTACATTAAACAATATTTTCAAGATCATTTCGAACTAATGTTGAATTGTTGGGTTTTGGTGTTAGATATTGGTATCATGTGTCAATATGTTGAATATATACTTAATTTTAATTAATATATCAATCATTTGAAGGGTCACCCTCCAAATTCCTCAACATGTAGGGCAAGTATGCAATCTCATTTTCTAAAGTAATTAGACAAAGATAATACTTAAAACTCTGAATATATTAAGTATGTCTAGAGGAGAATTAAACGGGAAGAAAATAATACTCTCTCTGATCGCTTTTATATTTCACCTTTTGTGATTGCAGTTGCATTAAAAAAATATGATTTTACTATTTTATACATATTTAATATTTTTTTAGTTCTTCTATTTGATTATATATATCTTTTCAAAGTTCATTAGTAACTATCAAGGGTAAAATAGGAAGACCAATGCCATTTATGCATTGATTTTGTGAAATGACATATATTAAAGATCATCTATTTATAGAAAAAACGATATATAAAAGAGATCCGAATGAAATTCATTGCATGAATACAAAATATAAATAGAATAAAAGTAATACTACTACTTTTTTTTAATCACTCAAAGCATGTTTTAAGAAGAAAAAAAAGAAAGCAATTTTCGCGCATTAATTTTTATTTATCACTTGTTAAAAAAATTTAGAATATAAATTGAATATCATTTTTTTACTTTTGCCCTTTTAATTAGTCTCAAACAATTCTTGAAAATATAAATAATTCAAAATAAAATTATATTCACTCTATTCACTTTTAGTCGTCAAATTTTGATTTGACACACTTATTAAGAAAATAATTATTGATTTAGGAAGTTTATCATTTTACCCCTATTAATTGATAGGGTCCACTCGCTATATTTCTCAAAGTTATTAACACAATGACAATAAATTAAGGATGTAATAAAAAAAAATTATTGTTCTACCTTGATGATTTGTCAAAATAACAAATGAAAATTAAATTAGAAAATTTCTGACAACTAAAAGTGAACAAAGAGAGTACATATGAACAATTAACTCTTTAAAAATTATTACTCTTATCTAAAAAAATACTCTCTCCGTCCCAATTTATTTGTCATAATAAGGTTTGACACAATTTTTGAGAAAAAAATAAATTAGGAGTATTTTTTGCCTAATGTACCCTTTATAAATAATTAAATTTTTATCTATAAACCTAAATATAGTGGTAAGATTTGTGTACATTTTTATCCTCTCTATACCCCACTTGTGAGATTCCTCGGTATGTTATTGTTGTTGTCGTTTGATTAATATACCCTTTATAAATAATTAAATTTTTATCTATACATGTGCCTTTTAATTCTAGAATAATTAATGTTAAGAGCAAAGTTGAAAAAAAAATAATTTTCTCTTAATTATTCAAATTAATAATTATTTTTAATATATATGATAAATAAATGAAGTATAAATAAGAGATAAAAAGTTTTAAAAAATTGTAACAACTCTGTTTGAACTTTTAATAATTGACTGTGGAATATTAAAAAACGCCTTTATCGTTTGTTGTTTGTTGTTGTGCATACTTTTCAAAGAGACAACAACTGATGAAACCAATGGCCACAAAAGAATATCCACATTATCGTCTCGTGAAAAGGCTAACAAAAATCCAAACCTTGTCTTTGGTGTGCCCGCCTAACAATAATTGATCCACAACTTTTTGAAATTATACGTATCATTTAATAATAATAATAAGTAAAAAAATAACTCTATATCATTCATAATTATTATAAGTTATTTCAGCCATTAAAAATAAAATGAAAATAATTAGTATTTAATAATAAATATTAAATTATAAATTATTTGTTGAATAAAAAATTAAAGAATAAAAGAGATATTTGATCATTCAAGTAAACTTAAAAATTTAGGTAATATCCATACAAATATGAACTCTTATCACAAAAAATATTTAGAAGTCTAGTCTATCTACCTACCAAATGTGTAGGAAGATGGTAATTTGAAAGTCGAGATGAAGATAAAGTGTGTAAAAAAAAAAAAACTATGCAAATATTGATGAAAATAAGTTGTGTTAAAAAATAATAAAAATATAATTAATTTTAAATATTCTTTGTGAAATTTATTTTTTTATTTTATTAAAAAAATATTTTACGTATTATAAAAAAAAAGGTTTCTAGAATGTATTTTCAAAATTTATTAACCAACGAACATAAAAAAGGGGAAAATAAGTAAACAGAAATGATTACTAATCAATTAATCAAGGTTAAACATGATTATATTGAGAAAAGTTTAGTATATTTAACTTGTGTTAACTTCAAGAATCAAAATCAGATATTTAATAATTGTAGATAATGTACATTGTTAACCAACACAAGAATCAAAATTGAAATTATACTCGTTTAAAAAAAGAATGATTCTTCCTTTTTAGATAAAAATTTGATTTCAACTTTCTACGTAACATGTTTAAAGTCATAAGATTAAAAAATATTTTGGTAAATTTAACATAACTTTAATTTATAACTACAAAATTAAAATGTCTCTTTTATTTTCTTAAACTTCGTATCAAGTTAAACTAGACCATTTTTTTTAAACGGAGGAAGTATATATTCTTAGAGATTGTTTGGTATGAGATGATTTATAACTCTTACCATTTAATATGAGATTTTCTATAAATGTCAAATTATCTTATTCTATATTTGATTAAAAATATTATTAGTTACTTTTGAGATTTTTCATCTTATTAGTTTAGTTATAATGATAAGTTATTTTGTATAAATAATTAGCTAATTAATCTTATTAAATATCCCTACTTATAAAATAATTTAACTTATTCAATCCCATACCAAACAACCCCTTAATTCCACAACAAGTACAGAAAATAAATGAATTTTCCATCTATGGGGTGGCTTGAGGTTTACTTTTCCAAACTTTTAATAACATTAAAAATAGTTGAAAAATTAATTACAAAAATGGGTAATTTTGAAATGATTAATACTATTTTGAGTTTTGAAAAATTTATTCAATTTAAAATAGAAATAAAAATTATTTATTTTTGTGTTTGTGTAAATGCCACAAATTATAACAAATTATAGTTGAAAGTAAAATGAATAAATAATCATTTAGCTAGGCTGAAAGTATTTTTTTTTAAGAAGATTCAAGTTTACTGTGGTATAATCTACATCAATTCAACGGTATTATTCTTCACTTATCCACTCCAAGAACAATAGCTCAATAACATCATATGACTCAAACACTTTAGATTAGTTAAAGAGTTCAAAACTCTACATTAAAACATTTTCCTTCAACATATAAATATTCTCTTTTATATAACGAATATAATTGAACATTTAAAATATTTTTTTTTGATTCAACTATGTATTTTACTGATGCTACAATATTTTTCACACTTCACATATTTTACCTTTTTTAACTCACAATATTAATATTGAAAGTGACTTGATATAGTTGATTAAATAAAAAACCTTTCATAAAGCTGAGTAGTGAGTACCCTAAAATAGATTGGAAAAATTAGCAAGCAGAAGACGAAAGAGATTAAAAAAAACACACAGAGGAAAATGGAGAAAATACAGCATAAAATTGTATCTGTTAATGGAATAAATATGCATGTAGCAGAAATTGGTGAAGGTCCAGCAGTTCTATTTGTACATGGCTTCCCTGAGTTATGGTATTCATGGCGCCACCAAATGTTGTACCTTTCTAGCAAAGGTTACAGAGCTATTGCTCCTGACCTTCGTGGATATGGAGACTCGGGAATTCCATCGGAAACCAGTAGCTACACTGCTTTTCATATTATTGGTGATTTAGTTGCTCTGTTAGATGTTTTAGATCTGGAGAAAGTGTTCTTAGTTGGACATGATTGGGGTGCTATAATTGCTTGGTATTTCTGCTTGTTTCGTCCCGATCGAATTAAGGCTTTGGTTAATTTGAGTGTTGAGTTTCGTCCCAGAAATCCTTTAGGAAAACCAGTGGATACCATGCGGGAAATGCTTGGTGATGATTATTATATGTGTAGATTTCAGGTATGTTTTACTTGTTTTGCTTTTTAATTGATCTTACCAGCTAACTTATGAAATTTTTTGTTTCTGGAAAACTTTGAAATAGTTTTTTCCCTATTTTGTTTGTAGTTTCGTCGATGAAAAAACGATACATTCTGTTTAAGTTAGATTTTGATAGCTGATCTAGAGTTGAAAAGAAAATTGATTTTTACCACTATTTTTATAGTTGATCCAAACTAGTTTTAGATTGAGCCGTAATGGACTTTAACTAGTTTTAGATTGAGTAGTAGTTGTTTAATTGAGCCAGTGGAAATATGTTAGAGCAACTCCAAGAATATGGATCAAGTCAAAGGTCTGTAATTTTTTTCTTTTAATTTATAGCTTCTATTAGAGTAAGAGTGAATTTTTAATTGAGTTCAAGTTTCATAATCTAGAGTAAAGGTGGAGATAAATATTGAAAAATTGAACTAAATCGAATTAATTTGGTTCTTCGGTTTCGGTACTTTGGTTTGGTATCGGTGTTATTTTTTCAAAAGTTTGATTCTTCGGTTTGGTGTTTGATGTAGGGGTCTCGAAACTTCGGTGCACCAAAGAACCGAAATTTTATTTTAAATTTTCTTTAAAAAAATTATACATACAGTAGACCAAAAAAATAAAATTATATTTATATACATATAAATTAATTAGCAATTAAATTATTCATGAAATAAGTCAAAGTAGCATCAAATTTATAATTTATATAGTTAACTCGAAATATTATTTTTCAAGAAAAATTCAAACATATTTTTGTCGATTTATATCATGTAAATGATGTCTTCGTGCTTGTTTTCCTCAAGCAATAGTTGGAAGTGCAAGTTCTTGACAAAGATAAATATAGTTTTTAAGCACAATAAGTGTTCCATGGAAGCAAATCATCACTTAACATGATTTTAAGTTTTTAAGTGTCTTATACTTTGATTTTGTCCTCATTTTATTTTTTATTAGTTTGCACCGAAAAATCATTTTTAAAACACCGAATAAAATCGAACTGAACTTGAAAAAATCAAACCGACCCGGTTTGGTATATGGTGCACACTTTTTCAAAACCAAAAATCGAAGAACCAAATCAAAATTTGCTAAAATCGAACGGAAGAACTGAACGCCTACCCCTAATCTAAAGAGAAGTTGATGGTTAGTCATTATATCTATCACGTTCATCATTATATTATATTCACTGCTATCATTATCTTTTCATCACTATTACTTATTGCATCCTTGCCGTTAATTTTTACTATCAATCATCTTCACCATCATAACTATCGGCGAACTACCGCCAAACACACATTTTTTTGTCGCTAACATCAACTAGGTTCATCATCACAACCATCGTGCTCACACCGATCACTACAATATCAATCACCTCTTGTAACTATCACCACTAAAATTACTAACAATTGCCACCGACAATCACTAAAATAAATCATTTTCATTGTCATTAGCGAATATTTGTCATCTAGGGTGCAACATTTAGTCTACTCCGCCTAGCAACATGACACTTGTATTGCTCTTTCACAATCCCATTTTCACAGTAATATTTTATTTTTCTATCAAATAATCTCTCCGTCTAAAAAAAAAAGACCTAGTTTAACTTGGTATGAATTTAAGAAAATAAAGAAAAAAATTTAATCTCTTTGTCATCAATTGAAGTTATGTCAAATGTACCAAAATGCTCTTTAATCTTGTGGCTTTAAACCTGTCATGTGAAAAGTTGAGATTAAAGTGTTGTAAAAAAATGAACGAAGTCATTCTTTTTTAAACGGACTAAAAGAAAAAGATCATTTTTTAAAACGGAGGGAATAATATATATATATATATATAATTTCTTTTTTATTTAAATATATATTTATTATGCTTAAAAATAAATAAATAAATAATTCATATTCATATATTAAAATATAAATAATTAATTATTCAGTATTGAGATCCAAAAATAATATCTTAGTTATTACAAATATTTTTCATAAATTCTTGTTTGGACATTTTTATGATCTCTCACTTTCAAGTTTGTGCTCATTTTATCTTCTCCAAGTGAAGAAAGAAAGTACAGTTTCATGATATGCTAGAGTTCAACTTATTAAGTCTGTTAACTAATTTTTGTGGTTTTTAATTATGTCCATTAATAGACATAATGATAGATATCTGTTGCTTTTAGTGACAACTATTTTGTGATAATTACATAGTTATAAATTTTGGAGCACGAAGTATGTAGACATCGAAATTTAGTAATATTCTATAAGGTGGGTCCTATTTTAGTCAGAGTTTCTTGGAAGCTACTCTATCCTAAACATAATTCATGCCTATATAAAGGTACTATATTTTCTTGAAAAAGCATCTCAAATATCCCATAAATCCGAGATATTCATAAATATATCAAAATATGCTAATAGATCAAAATATGTTTACGTCACTAACGACCCTCGAATCATAGAGAAATCTTGTGAGAGAAGAATAAAAGGATAAATAAATTTATACCCATATGCTTATCAATAAAATTATGTTTCTTTATATTTTATTTGTGTACAATAAGTAAAAGTTGTCCATTAATAGACACGTGTCTTTTCTTGAATTAGAAGGGTCTTTCATTTGATTACTTAAGTTACAAGTACATATACCATGAAACTTATGCTGCTGGTTGCTCTTTTATTGTTGAAATATTATACTAATATACAACATTGCACATACTTATTGGATCATACCTAACTTGATAGTACCATTCATTTGGCCACCTTTCTTTCAATAGAAGTGGGTAAAGAAAGGAAATTCTATATATGCACACTTAATAGTTTAGTTATTTGAATATTTGAATTTCTAGGGATTCGATTTTTCACTTTATAATTTTTTCTTCATTTTTCCATTTCTTTGAACATCAAGGTATCACTTAATGTAGCTTCGATTTGGTTTGATTATAGATTTTAAAGTTAAAAATTTGAGTTTTTAAAGTTTTAATTTTTAGAACTTGAAGTTATGTATGAACATGTATTTCACTTGAAATTTTTTTAAAGTTTTTTTAGCACAAATGAAGTTTCTCCCAAAAATTGGCTCAAATAATCCAACGATATTTCAAAATCTTATCAAAGATTTCATGAACAAACAAAAATAATTTTCTAATCCTGTACAATTTTTTTGATTCCATATCTTCTTTTACTAGAGATATTTATTTTTACGCCTAAAAAAGATCTGGAAAAAAAATAATTCATTTTCTTCATTTTAAATTTAAAAAGTTGAAAGAATCCATTTTTCTCTAAATATATAAAGATAAATTTTCAAAATTTATGGTCAAATCCCAAACATGATATGTTAATATATGTGACAATAGTCCAACGTGGCTAGAGCCATCAAATGGGCTAAGACCCGTTGAGCCGAGTAAAAAAACTAAAACTAAAAATAAAATAGCGTATTGAAAATAATAAGAGTTCAAACTCAAAGTTCATTTAAATATTTTAAATATTAAAATTTAGATATAAATTATATTTTTATAATATGTAATAGTAACACTATGTAATATTGTCATGTTGCTATTCATTTTAATATTTTTAAATTATATTTTAATTTAAAAATTATACTTGTAAAAATATCAGTTGATCCAACAAGGCACGTAGCCCACGTATGGATTGATTGCGCTAGTTGTTTTCTGGCCTAAAAACAATGGATCAGTCCGACCTGACTGTCAAATTCCAAAGCATATATTGGCTAGCCCAGATAGAATGGATCATCCCGTATTGTCAGCTCTAAAAGTGGCTGAATCAGTGTGTCATTTTGCTTGAATTTGAAAAAGTAAATATTTTTGTGATTTACTAATGCTTTGTGCTGTTACATTTATATTTAGCAACCAGGGGAAGTGGAAAAGGAATTTGCTTCAATTGATACTGCAAAACTCCTTATAGGATTTCTTACTTCACGTGATCCAAACCCACCTTGCATTCCCAAAGAGATAGGCTTTCATCAGGCATTTGCACAGTCACCAGCAACATTACCTTCTTGGCTAACACTGGAAGATGTGAAATATTATGCTGAGAAATTAAACAAAACAGGCTTCACTGGAGGATTAAACTACTACAGAAATCTAGACAAGTATGTATCTATTCCTCTCTTTCGCTTTTTTGTTTATCTGGTTTTGATTTGACCTGAATTTTAAAAAGAAAAAAAAGAAACTTTTGAATGTTACTTCCTCTATTTAAAAAAATGATCTATTTTGACTTGGCACAAAGGTTAAGAAAAATAAGGATTTTTTTTTAATCATGTAGTTCTAAATTGAAATTATGTCAAATATATCAATGTCCTTTAACTTGTGGCTTTGAACATGCCATGCAGTAAAGTGTTGCAAAAAAAAAGGGATTTTTTTTTAAATGGATTAAAAAAAATAGATCATTCTTTTTTAAACGAATAGAGTATGATTTTAAACTAAAAATACGTAAAATGTACTAAATGTTGTTTAGTCATGTGGTGTTATTTATCAAGTTGAGGATCCAGGAGTTTCTGATAATCATAATTATTTACTACTCTGCTGCTTGTGTTTTCTGAATTTCTTTATTTTAGCTGTTATGAAATTATTTCACTAGTAGTATATTGAATTGGAAATTTAGCACTCATTGATCATAGGATTTGAGACTCAAATTTATAGTTTTGATTTGAAATTAATATTTATTTTTAAAAATAATTGGCGATAGGGGTAGGGGAATCAAATCCTTATCAACAAGGTGAATAATAGTATAGTCAACCGATTGAACTATTAATTTTCTAATTAAAATTTTGAAAAGTCAAAATTTGTTTATTGAAATATGAACAAAACTTCCTTTTCAAATCATGATTTGAAATCTCAAATTTTCTATGAAAAGTACGATTTTAAATTTTCAGTTGTGATTTTAATAATCATTTTTTAAATGTCAAACTTAATCCATAAGTTTAAATTTTACGAATAAAGACCCATCATTTTAAATTTTACAGAGTCATGCTCAACGTGAATCAATTTTTTGTATCATGTGAAATGATTATATTAATGAATCGCTAGTTACTGCTTTTGTCGCTTTTCGAATTAGTGTATCTTTGTAAAATATGTGTATTTTCAAATTTGTAATAACATATAATCACAAATATTTATTTATTAAAAGAACATGTGTAATATGTGTTTCATTAATGCTTGCACCTTAAGATATTTTGGAACTATAATTTAGCTTTTTTGATATATAATAGTTAGAAAAGTTTAGATAGTATTCGTAAAATTACAGAGTTTTCATATTTATGAAAACAAAACACAACTTAAGAATTACAAATTGCATATCCAAATAAATTTTCAACTTCAAATCAACGTGATTCCGAATCCAATACTATAAATGCAGAAATTGGGAGCTCACAGCACCATTTAATGGAAGCAAAATTCAAGTTCCAACTAAGTTTATAGTGGGTGACCTGGACCTGACATATCATGTTCCTGGAATCAAGGAGTATATTAACAATGGTGGGTTCAAGAAACAAGTTCCAAATTTGGAGGAAGTTGTTGTAATGGAGGGAGTAGCTCACTTCATTAATCAAGAAAAGCCTGATGAAATAAGTGCCCACATTTATGATTTTATTCAGAAGTTTTAACCAACCACTTGAAAGTATCTATAATAAATTAGTGGGGCTTTAATTTTGGCATAATTTGAGGTGTACTTGTTGAAGTATCTATAATAAATGTGTGAGTGTGGGGGGGAGTTGGCATTATTTGAGGTGTACTTGATGAAGTTTGTGACAAAATAAGATACCAAACAGATTTATGTGCCTGAAATTTAAAATTTGATGAATGGAAAGATGAGTATTTGCCACTCTGTTTACTTTGACATACATTTTTTCCCGATATAAGTGAGATAATTACAAATAAAGAAAGTTTGGCGTAGTTAGTATAATTGATGTCATGTAACTAGTAGGTTACTGGTTAAGGCTGAATATAAGATAAAACTGCATACAAAAAACTCTTGTTGTCTAGTTTTTTTTAGGATTCACGTAGTGCATCGGACTAGCTTTTTAAAATATTTCTTTCCTCCTAATCTATTTATGTATAATTTTTACTTAGATGGAAGCATGTAAATATTGATTTTGAAGGGAGATACAGGATAATCTTGAAAACTAGAATGAAGAACCTAGAAATTGTTGTCTGCTGTTGTGGTTTTGATATATATAAATAGATCAGGAAGAATGATCATAAGATATCATGTATATATAATTTCAAGTGAAATGATAAATATTTTCTTTTCACAATGGGAATTTTTCACGCACGAGAAACTGTGTTTAGTTTTAGCAAGAAGTAAGAAATCGAGAATAACTACTATGCTTCCGTCCCGAATTAGCTGACCGTGTTAGTGGTTACAAATGACATTAATGAGAAATTGAATAGACTAAATATTGAATCATTAACTCTGCTTTAGGCACATCATTGATAAGATTTTATATGATATATCGGAGCATGGGGAAGATAAAAAGAATCTATTTTTAAATACTTGTCATTCATCAGAGTATGGGGAAGATAAAAGAAATCTATTTGAAAAATACTTATTACCCCAGGAGTTATTTAAATATAATTAAAAATATTTTTTTATGTATTTATAGTAAATGTTGACCATTCTTCGATTTCTATGTGTGTTTACTTCTTTATACTTAGAATTCGGACTCCGCCGGTCTTCATGCCAATGAGAAGTAGGAAACGAATAAAGCATTAAAAAAAGGTTTAAGTGTATGATATTCTTGTCCTGATGCTGCAGAACATGTTTTCACAAAGGGGAAAGCAAAATCATAATTATCCACAGTGGATATTTATTTTTTCTTTTCTAGTCTCTTTATTATTTTGTGTTGTTGGGGGAATCTCGTGTGCTTCTACTAGTTTATAGTTAAATGTTTTAGGAAGGATCTTGGAAATATCTGAACTCTGGCATCTTTCTTGCATGTGGGAGAATGACTTGAGCAACTTGTGGCACTTGTCCATAGCACTGCATTTGCATGAAATTAAATATACATAATTCTCATCCAACAACCCTTATCTAAATTAAAATTTTGAGATTTTCACTTATAAAAATTTAAATTTTGCCTTTATAAACTTACACAAACTCAAAATTTCATATTTTATTGAACAAATAAGAGCTTAGGACCCTTCCCTATCCCGCTACAGTACATATATACACTATACGTATCCCGCGACAACAGGGAGGAACCTTCCTCTTTTATGTTGTTTAGCTAAACCTTTTGTGCACTGCAGCTCCGTCTTCTCTTCTTCCATGGACGACGACGAGTATTCATCTCCAACTACACTCGGATCATGTTGCAATGATGATCCCCTGCGCTACGCTTTCAGCGGTAAGCTCATGCTTATCTCTGTTCTCCTTTTCTTCCTCGTCTGTCTTCTCATCGCCTTCTTCCACCTTCACGCTAACCGATTCCTCCTCCGACGTGCCCGCCGCCGTCTCCGCCGCCGTGAGATTCCCGCTTCACCAACCGCGGCGGTTTCTTCTCAAGGACTCGACCCTTCGGTGCTAAAATCACTCCCTGTTTTCGTCTACGACGCGGAATTTCACAATCCTCCAATGGAATGCCCGGTGTGCTTGGCGGAATTCGAAAATGGAGAAACGGGTCGGGTTTTGCCCAAATGTAATCACTGTTTTCACTGTGAGTGTATTGATATGTGGTTTCAGTCTCATTGTAGCTGCCCGATTTGCCGAGCCCCAATTCAACCATTCGTGAAACCGATTGAAGTAACGGAAAATAATCAAAGTGAATTAGAAGGAGAAGATGAAGTTGTGATAATTGTGGCTGAATCTGCAACCGAAGAAGTACAGACTTGTGAATTATCTCCTTCTGAATCATCGCAGTCTGATGATGGGAAAAATTCTGTTGGGATGATAGTTATTGTTGCGAATTGAGTGCTTATATTAAAAATAGGAGAAATGATTGGTGTCCGAATCGATTTGTCCAAAAATCATTCAAATGGAGTTAAACTTAATTCAGCTTCCATTATACTCTTCATCTACAACACAAATTAAATACTTTTGATCCAAATTAACTAATTTAACTCATCTTCAAATTCCTCTAGTTTTTTTTGGTTATGGTGAAAGATGGAAGGAGAAAGTAGGGAAGGACATTCTAGTTCCTCTGGCGAAGGATCTCGTAATTCCAATAATATAAGGCACACCATGGTTATTTGTTTGGCTTTAGCATCGATGGCAGTGTGCTAAATATAAGACACGCTTGCGTCAAGTTCAAGTATTTATTTGGTCTCTGACTAAGTTCAAATATCTATCTTACAAAATGTGTCAAGTTTAAGAGACTAGTGAATTTTGACATATCAAATAATATTTTAGATTAAACTATATACATTTTTATATTAGTAAATAAGATTATTTACAACACAATCCAATCAATTGTATTGCATATAAATGGCTAACATATTCTTAATTTGATTACCCCTAACTAATGTAAATATTAACAATAATAATAGGAGTATGTAAAATTATTGACTCTATATGTTGAAGTACACCACATTTTAAACAAAAAAATATGATAAAAATCTAGTTTAGAAAATGTATGACATGATTTTCGAGATGATTATATAAGTTTTAAATTATTATAATTTATTTTGAGAGTTTAAATTCTAAAAGTTTGATCAAAGTTAACCATTTGAATTAATAAAATTCAGATAATTTTATTAGTTTCAAAAAAAGATTTATGATTATATATTAGAATGATAAAGAATTTTTTTTAAAAAAAAATACAAAAATATATAAAAATGAAGGAAAAAGTAACAAATTACTCTCGAATTAATTTTATTGGTTATGGGAATTTAAAAATGTAAATCTTGAGTTTTGAATCTTGACTCTTGAGAATTCAATATTTTTTCACCCAAAACAGCGTTTTGTTGCTTTCTCCTACTCCAGTTTTAAACTAATGCACGATTTCCGAGAATGACTCGATATCCAAGGACTTGACTTTGTCAGCTTGATACCCCAAACAAGATGAATATTTGGGTTTCATTTGCTCTGTCCATCTTTATTTAAAATGATACAAGTAATTTTATCAAATCATTTTTTCAATATAATTAAGGTAATGTATTGAAAAATATAATAGAGAAATAACTATAATTAATGATAAGGATAAATTAAGAACTAAGTATAAAATTATCTTTTGATTTCATAGACTGAACAGGTATTATTGAACATCCTAAAATAATATACGGGACAAGTAAAGATAGACGGAGGGAGTATTTTTGTCACGACCCAAAAATGGGCGTGATGGCACTCGTCTTATTCCCACCAAGACAAGTCAGCCAAAACCCAATTCCAATAATAATGTACGGAAGAAATAATAAAAGATAAAGGTTGAACTATGGATAATAAGTCAACTTAATTAATAATCCCCAAAATCTGGTTGTCACGTGCATAAGCCACTAAATTATTACAATAAATTTCAAAAGAAAACAAAGTCATGATAGTGTCTCTAAAATAGAACAAAATCATAAATGGGAGTGAGAGTTCGCTGGGAAAACAAGCAGCTACC
>JBCEWC010002132.1:0-36229 GCA_038996855.1 Solanum aculeatissimum
ACCGCACGTAAGCGGCTACTTTGAATGATTAATTTCTTCTCAAAGTAGAAATTGAACCTCGAACCCTTTTTCTCTAAGTTTTAAGACTTTCTCTGTTGAGTTTTAAAATTAATTTATTTAGTTTTCTTAATTTTAAACTTTAAAAATTAAGTGGCGACTCTGTAAATTTCGAGAAATCGATTTTATTCAAATTAATTGAATTTTCGAAGACAAGTCATTTTTTCAATATAACAGGGCACATCTCCTATGAATTTAGAACCAAACATATCCTTAAAAAGATGTTCGTTAATTACAATACGAATCCTCAAAATGAGTGACTCTAAATCTTCTCCATCTTCAGATAATCTAAGGTTCACATAGAACATGCGAACAAGTTCTTCATAACACTCAAGTTCACATAGCCTCAAAAGCAAGGAGAGTTTTTGAGCCCTAAAACATGTACTGACTCGACAAAGAGAGAAAATTAAAGAATTCTTTTAAAATTCAAACCAAAAACTAAAAAAAAATCAATTATAATCTTGTGATTAATAAATTTATTCATGTCGATTTTTTATATCCATTGGTAAATATTAATAAAGCTCCAAATAGTGAGGTGAATATTGATAATCAAAGTCTTAATTCATCTATTATACCACAAGGCTTTGATTTTGGTAATTGTGTAAACCTGTTAGATATATTTGATTTTCTTTGAGATTCAGCCTATGAAAATAAAATTATTCCTAACATTTCAACAGAAAAGATTTTTTAAAATCACCATTATCAAAATTCTGAGAATATTTTAGAATTACCTAATATTATTCATAAAGACAAATTTTCATTATCTTCATCAGTGTCCATAGGAACTCTTCAATAATAATAATTTTTCAAGAATAACTTATCAGATTATCCTTGATAAGGATGATAAATACACATTTGTCTTATATTTTTTAAAGAAGTAAATTATGTTTCCATGTTGCAAGTGGAAGGAGGAACAAACAAAATTAGAACTAGTGAAGGGAAAAATAAAAAAAATTCCTAAATCTTGATACCTATTTTTATGGAGAAACAAGATGACATTAGTGATATTTCAAGTAGGAAGAAGAAAGAGAACCTAAGGTTATTCTTGAAGATTTTTTATCAATTGATCATGAATTACTAAAAATATTTTTGGTGGTAATGGAGATGCTACTCTTTAAGAATAATATTAGGTAATTTTTATATATTCTCAGAATTTTGATGATGATTTGGAGAAGCATTTTCTACAAAACTGCTAGAAATAATGTGGTTGTTCATAGGTTGCACTTGAAGAAAATTAAATATTTTTGACAGGTCTACACCTTCACCAAAATCAAAGTCTCCTGGTATAATGAAATTATTAAGACCTTGATTATCACTATGCATGTTACCATTTGGAATTTCATCCATATTTATTCAATGAATATAAAAAAAAATCTCTTATGAACAAGTTCATTAATCATGAAATAAAGTTGATTTTTTTGCAATCCAAAGGGGATTTTATTTTTTGCATGATAATTTTTTTATTCCTTCTTAATATCAAAAAAATAATCATCACTAAAATAATAAAAGAGACTCAATTGATGAATTAAGAAAATAAAATCATCTATGCAATAAAATTTATGTGCAATTTAATTCATCAAAGTTTATAAAAAAAATAGTTTATTTAACAAGATAAATGAAAAAAAAAACCCACATAATCTTTTTAGTTTGCAAGTTCAATATTAAAAGGATCATTTAAAAAAAAATGTAGACATGCCATTCAAAGTTAGTTTGCTTTATCAGAAATTAATAATATTTTTCATCAAAATACACACCTTAACACTAGAAAGATTATCTTGTTTTCTTTTCTTTTTTTTCTGTTAAACAAACTGCTTCTTAAATATTCTTTGATAAATTAAATTGCTTATAAATATTATTGTTTCGATGATTTCATTTCTGTATTTACCAATTGAGTGTTTTCTATTATTTTAGTTATTCTAGAATGATTTAATTATTTTCTTTTTTTGGTATTAAAGAAAGAAATAAGAAAAAATTACCCCCGTAAAAATAAATTAAAAATTCTTTTAAAATTCAAACCAAAAAAGAAAAAAAAAACAATTGTAATCTTGTGATTAATCAATTGTGCTTCGATGATTTCATTTCTTTATTTGCCAATTGAGTGTTTTCTATTATTTTAGTTATTCTAGAATGATCTGATTATTTTCTTTTGTTGTATTAAAGAAAGAAACAAAAAAAATTACCCTGGTAAAAATAAATTAAGAATCCTTTTAAAATTCAAAACAAAAAAGAAAAAAATTAATTGTAATTAATAAATTTGTTCACGTTGATTTTTTTTATATCTATTTATAAATATTAATAAAGCTCCAAATAGTGAGATGAATATTGATAATCAAAGTCTTAATTCATCTATTATACCACGAGACTTTGATTTTGGTAACTGTGTAAACCTGTCGGATATATTTGATTTTCTTTGAGACTAGCCTATGAAAATAAAATTATTCCTAACACTTCAATAGAAAAGGTTTTTTTAAATCACCATCAAAATTCTGAGAATATTTTAGAATTACCTAATATTATTCACAAAGACAAATTTTTATTATCTTCATCACTGTCCATAGGAACGTGTCAATAGTAATAATTTTTCAAGAATAATTTATCAGATTATCCTTGATAAGGATGATAAATACACATCGTCTTATATTTTTTTAAGGAAGTAAATTATGTTTTCAGGTTGCAAGTGGAAGTAGGAACAAGCAAAATTAGAACTAGTGAAGGAAAAGATAAAAATGTCTAAATCCTGATGCCTGTTTTTATGGAGAAACAAGGTGGCATTAGTGATATTTCAAGTAGGAGGAAGAAAGAGAATCCTAGGTCATTTTTGAAGAATTTTTATCAATTTATGAATTACAAAAAATATTTTTGATGGTAACAGGGCTGCTACGATAATTTTGAAATATTCTCAGAATTTTGATGATGATTTGGAGAAGCATTTTCTATGAAATTGCTAGTAATAATGTTGTTGTTCACAGGTTGCATTTGAAGAAAATCAAATATATTTGGCAGGTCTACACCTTCACCAAAATCAAAGTCTCCTGGTGCAATGAAAAAATTAAGACCTTGATTATCACTATTCATATCACCGTTCAGAACTTCATTCACATTTATTCCACGAATATAAAAAAATAAATCTCTTATGAACAAGTTCATTAATCACAAAATAAAGCTGTGTTTTTTTTTGCGATCTAAAGAGGATTTTAGTTGTCATGATAATTTTTTTTATTTTTTCCATAATATCAACAAAAAATAATCAAATCATTCTGGAATCACTAAAATAATAAAAGAGACTCAATTAATAAATTATGAAAATAAAATCATCGATGCAACAAAATTTATATGCAATTTAATTCATCAAAGTATATAAAAAAAATAGTTCGTTTAACAAGATAATAGAAAAAAAACAGAAAACTAGATAATCTTTCTACTATCAAGTGATAAACAAGAGGGGAGGGGGGTGAGTTGAACTTTTTCGATAGTTGGCTTCTCTTTCTGATAGTCGACTAATCTGCAGGTCAATTTCACAAAATAAATAACAATAAACTTTGTAGAAATAAATAATGAGACAAAGAATTTTATATTGGTTCGGACACCAATGTGGTGCCTACTTCCAGTCTCGTTGGGTCATAAGAGATTCCTTTAAAGCTCAATAGAGAATGGCAGAGTACAAACTGTGGAAATCACTCAATCTTTTCTCATGCACAGATCAGATCTTCAAACAGACTATTTTTTTAACTGGTCTAGAATATTTTTCTCTCTCCTCTTTACTATTGTTCACACTAGGAGCACAATGTTTGTAGTGAGTAGAATGACAATATTGAAGCTAGTTGTTTTCAGCAAGCGTTCAATCTTTCTGGAAAGAGAAGAGAGACAATATATGACCTTCTTGAATTTTAGTCGTTGGAACTTTTTCTTAACCTAAGGGAGTTTCTTTCAATCAAGGATTTGTAAGATTCCTTGATTGGATATCTTTCCAAAACAGTTTGAATACAACTTCTTATGTGCCTTGATATTCTTCTTTGATTCTTAGGCAGGATCTTTAACTGATTGACTGAGATTCTTCTTGGATATGTTTCCCTGTATATCTTGATGGACTCATATTTTTCCTTGATTGTTGGGTAGGATCTTCAATTGATTGATTTTCTATTATATATTACTTGCTTCAAATGGATCTTCTTTCCTTTGTGTGTGTCTTTCCTTTTTTAGCAACCCTACAAATGTAAACATCAAGATTATTAGGTGATAACAATCTCTCCCTTTTTGATGATGACATTTTAGATTCTAAGATAGGTTTTCATGTGACTTTCCTATTTAAAGAGTTGGCTCCCCCTGTCTTTGAGCTACTTTTTTTGAGTTGATTTCTCTCCCTATCTTTGTGCTTATTCTAAATAACCCGTCGATAGTAGACTATTTTTCTCCCCCTTGGCAGTATTAAAAGGAAAGCAACATATACAAGTATAGAATATGCATGTACAGATAAAAGATAGTAGAGTGTACCTCTAAGTCAGAAGGATTAAAGTACGGGGAGAACAATCCCCAATACTACATCCCAAAACAAATTAAAATAGAGGCTAGATAAAACATCCATTAGTGATGACCTAAAAAGTACTTGAGAGTATTGAGCACATTCCTACAAAAGGAATCATAGGAGTGCTCAACATTCTTGGAGAAAGATGTCTAGGAGGTCTGAACAGAGACTACGAGATCATTATTGAAAGAATTGACTGCAGGATTCATTGAGTCGACTTTCTTGATGAGTTTTTCACAGTGCAAACACCTTCCTTCTCTAGATCGTATATATCTAGGCAAAGTTTGCCTACGTCCGTATTGGTATCCTTGTTAAACTGTAGAATCTTTTCAAGAGTTTTCTACACACCCCATAAATTACAGCTCAGAGAAGAGAGATGAGACTTGATTTCATCCACTTCTTTAATGAGAAGAGCAGCTGAGTTAGCAGGAATCCTAGTCGACTTAGGGGATTCTGCTTTGACCTTGACAAAGTCTTTCTTATGCAATTTTTTGTCAATAAGAGTGTATCCCATGTTATACACATGTGAAGATTGTCATCTTTCTTCCTCACAAACAAATTCAAAGCACCCCAAGAAGAGGCACCCAGTCTAATAAAATCCTTACCCAATAATTCCTAAAGTTGAGTTTTTAACTCCCTCAATTTAGTTGTCTAACCTCAGCCCCTGGTGGTCTTTCTACTGCGACCTCTACCATGACCTCTCGTCACTCCTTCTCCTTGGCCTATAGCCTCAATGGTTGGCTCAGGTACTGTTGTTGCTCTAGTTCTAACCATCTGCGAAATAGAATGAAGAAGATCAAATACCAATTTGTATCACTTAGATACCAATTGAATTCAAGTAATAACACAAAAGGAATAAGAAAAGGAGTTTTCCTAAGGTTTTACGGCCTCTCGAATAAAAGTAAAGGCATCCCTGTACCATTCTGCAAAACTCTACTAGACATGTCCTTGTGTGATGAAATCATTAAACCTAAAGCTTTAAGTTTGTCTCTGTCTCGGGCAATACTTTCTAATATGTCCAACCTCACCACATCTATAACAAGTCTTAGGGTTAAGGTGGGCCTTTGTGAAGACGAAAAAGACTAAATATAACCTCCAAAATCATAAAAGGGTTGGCTGGTCTTTGACGGACCCCCATCTATAACTTGCAATGAAAATCGGATAGGATAGGCTGAATAACCCACAAAACTTTGCCCTCTGGAGTAAGAGTCACTAAACTTACCTCCCTTACAAAACTTTTTGAATGTCATCGCCTTGGTGAAGTCATCTGGCTTCACCCCCTCTACCTGTATCACAAAATCAATTATTTCTTGAAAAAACTTTGCTGAAGCATCCACCTGCAAAGTTGAAATCTGCAAATCTGGCCTTAGTCCCTTCACAAAGCGACGAGCCTCTCTTCCGGGCTTAAGCAAAGTTGAGTAGCATATCTAGATAGGGCATAAGATTTGGCCTCATAGGCTGCAACATAGATCTTTCCTTGCTCTATATTAAGGAACTCATCTCTTCTCTTGTCTCTCAAAGTCCTGGAAATATACTTCTTCATAAAAAAAAGTTAGAAAAAGTTGTTCAAGTCATAAGTGGTGGTTTTGTTGGTTGACACTCAACATGAGACCTCCATTATGTTTTGGCATCTTCTTGAAGCTGGTATATAAAAAACTCAACACCAAACCATTCTACCATATCCATCTTATGAAGCAGCTTATGGAAATCATAAGCATCCTCAGTTTCAGTATCTCTAAAGACTGAGGGTTTCACCTTCAAGAACTTAACAAAGAGATCATGTTGGTCACTAGTCATTATAAGCCCTGTAGTCAATCAGAGAAATATGTATGTCTCTAAGGATGCATCCATACGAGAGCCCTAGCAGCTAGAGGTCGGGGTGGCTATGGTATGGGTCGTCATTCGAGAGGACGTTGTGGCCAAGAATGTGGTAGTCACTAGTCCAGCTGGGGTGACGGGCAAGTTGGAACTACTAGAGCACAAACTGACAAAGGAAATGATCAGACAAGTGACAAAGCTCATTGTTATGCTTTTCTCGGGAGGCCAGAGGCAGAGACATTAGATGTTGTTATCACATGTACTCTTCTAGTCTACGATGACACAACTTTTATATTATTTGATCCTGAATTCATTTTTTGTATGTATCTTCTACTTTTGTTGATGGACTTGATTTGCATTGTGACTTTACTTGACATGACTATTCGTATTTATGCTTGTGTTGGTGAGTCTGTGTTAATTGAGAAAGCATATAGGTCTTTCCTTGTGACTTTTGTGGGAAACATAACTTATGTAGATTTGATTACTCTGGAGATGGTTTACTTTTATGTAATCCTAAGTATGACTTAGCTCTCTCCAAATTTTGTTATCTTGGATTGTAATGATAAGACCGTAACATTGACCAACCAGGGAAAGAGCAATGACTCCTCCACCAGCCGATGAGGTAACTAGAGAAAATGTTGAGGCAGTGGACGAGCAAATTTATGATAAGGAAGTACCACCCCAGCCTACTCTAGAAATGATCCACCAGGTTCTCACTTATCTCAGCAAATTAGGGACAAGCACCCCAGCACCTCAGATTCAAGGGCACTTAGAAACCACATGCCCCAAGAAGAAAATTGAATCAAGCCAGAACTCACACTTAGAGAATTTGGCACACAACTTTTTCTCCATTAACAATCCTAGAACAATTTTCGTATGTTTTCATGTTCTTTTCTGATCTTTGAGTAGATCAATATATTATCATGTTCTACTTACTATCATGTGAAGCCTGAAAATTAAAAGTAATTTTCACGTTGTACCCTCATGACTTTTAATCAACTTCTTGAGATTCAATTTGGTGTTTGCTCTCTTAATATATTGGCAAGAGATCATGTTTGATTCAATTTGACGGGACATTTCTAAAAAAGCATATCAAACTGAGATCAAGAGATTCATGATATGAGAAAATTTATTAAGTATCATCACATTACTTGTGTTCACTGATTGGTCTTAATGATGAACTCAAATTTAAGAAAGAGAGACGATGAGAAATATAAATGTGATAAATGATCGAGCGTACTGCATATTATAATCTACTCTAAATTTCATTAAATGAGATGATGTATACTCCTAACAAATGTATAACAATGAAGCTCTCGAAGTATGGATTGATCACACGATCTAGTCATTAAGTATGACGTTACAAAATAAAAGTGAGAGTTGCCCCATTATGTATGAGCGGGAGATGAAGAAAATAGGATCTGATCACCCATATGGGTCAATCCAGATCCATTTGAATAGTTGCATCTCTTTGGAATTATAGGGCTCCTTCAAAACAGAAGGATAATGAAAACTTTCTTCCATTCTCTTCTTCCCTCTCAAATTCCTGAAAAGTTTTTGATAAGTATCTGGTGAAAATTTCTTCTCCAAACAGCGAACAAACTTCTGTAACAAGTTCGCAATTATAAACTGACTTTTTTAGTATAGTTCGTCTTTGTATGTAATTACACTTTCTGACTAGTGAAACGCAAGAAATGATCCTGCAAACTTAATTTTTTTTTATAAGATTCTTTACAAGGCTAGCTACATTGCTAAAAAGAACAAAAGAATTAAGGGTATAAAAGATTGCTATTTGCAATGAGGAATTTACTGGTAATTTCTATCTGGCATCTAATGTGGTGATGGTGATCTCATTCCCTGTACTATGTGCATATTGACTAGAAGAGAAATCATTATCCGGTGTATTTGTTTCTACGAAGAAACCTGGCTGTTTAGCAGGTGGTAGTACACCTTCATTGTTTAACATCATAACCACTGAAGACATGCTTGGACGATCTTCAGGACAATGTTGCACACACAATAGACCAACATGGATTGATCGTATTACTTCAGGTGTACAATGAACATCAACAGGGAAGTCCCCGAGTAATTCCATTGATCTACCTTCTTTATAGAGTTTCCATGCCTGTAGATTTTAAAATCTTGTTAGCATGACCAGCTTTGCGAGATATTTATTGATGGACAACAAAAAACACAAGGCTTACATGTCCAAGGAGGTTAAGGTTATGGTCTGGATGAGAGAATCTTCTATTCCCTTTCCCACTCACAATTTCAAGCACTAAAACACCGTAGCTAAATACATCTGACTTAACCGAGTAGACACCATGTACAGCATATTCCGGTGAGAGGTAGCCACTGCATAGGCATATACAGAAATTAGTGTTACTAATACTGAAAAGTGTAATATGATAATCTCAAGGTTCTTCGTCTATTCCAGTTTTGAATGAATTAGTAAAAGATCATCTTAAGATTCTTACTATGTTCCAACCACTCGATGTGTCTTGGCTCCAAACTTGTCATCTTCACAACTTCTAGCTATACCGAAGTCTGATATCTTTGGATTCATGTCATTGTCTAGTAAAATATTGTTAGCTTTTAGGTCCCTGTGAATGATCCTCAACTGAGAATCTTGATGCAGATACATAAGTCCCCGAGCTATCCCATTGATGATGTGAAAGCGCTTAGTCCAGTCTAATACCCTGCTTCGTGTGTCATCTGCTAAAAGAATCATAGTTGGATCATTAATTCACACCAATCAGGTAAAAGTGAGAGGGGATGAAAACATCAAACTAAATCGGCACTTCCTTTATAGGAAAAGTAACAAGAAAAACATAAACTTTGGGCCAAGAAGATTAATTAGGTAGTCCTACAGGGCATCTATCAACTGAAATGCAAATATTAAGCACAATACATTTTTGAGAATCCTTACCAAATATAAATGAGTCAAGACTTCCATTTGGCATGTACTCATAGATCAACATTTTTTCTTCTCCTTCGATGCAGCATCCAAGAATCTTCACCAGATTTCTATGCTGAAGTTTCACAATATACATCACTTCATTCATGAACTCATCTTGTCCTTGTGTAGAAGTCCTAGATAGCCGCTTCACAGCTATTTCCTGTCCGTGTTCAAGCACACCCTAGACATCATATCTCCACACGTTAAATTTTTTTCAACAACTAACATGAGTGTCAAATTATACTTCCACCTAAAAGGTGAAAGCTCAAATTTTGAAGAATTGAGCAATTATAATAAATTCGATCAAGTTTAGCTGATGTTTAGAAAACTCTTTCAAAACTATAAAGTCGTTAAGCCATCCATCAGATTAGATATTAATCAGCTCAAGTTTTCAGAAACTTTTGGTGATTCTGAAACTTTTTGGATATGTTGGAACCCATGCATCAAAGATCCTTCCTCTCAACCCCTGCCCTCCATTTCATGAAGAATTATGCATAAATGCTCTTTGCTCTTTAAATGTCCCATTTGATAGAACAATGACTTTATTTTCAATCATCTTTTATCGAACAAATCTGAAGTTACTGTCAGTCTTCCCGAATCACTCTATGCTCAATTATGTGGGCCATGAACTGCTTATATCATGCAAAAAACTGCAAATTGTTATAAGTGATTACCTTGTAAACAGGTCCATATCCACCCTCTCCAATTTTGCTCACCACTGAAAAGTTGTTTGTTGATCTAGCTATTGTAGATAAGTCAAACAGTGGCAACTCATATTCTTCACTGTGGCTTCCGTTGTGGTAATCCATCTTGTAATTTCTACTTCGCCCCCAACATCCTGCCAAAAGATCGATGTACCAAATTCAGTTTGCCAAATACAAGACAAGAAAGATTTTCCTTTGAATTTGAATTCATCTACTATTTATATTCCGAACAAAATGACTTGTCAAGGTTACCTTTCTTTTTCTCTGAAGCTATCTTCCTTCTTCTAATCCAGATCACTAGGCTTAGGATTACCAAAATCGATCCAGCTGATAACGGAATAATCCAGGAGAGTAGTTTTCCTTTGTGTCCATTTGTTTTGTCCTGACTAGCTGCAAGTATTCAATCCAAAAATAGGTAATCAGTTCGACTTTCTCCATCAGCTGGTTAGACAGTACTACACTAAAGCTCTTTAATTTGTCTAGACATCATGGTTACTGTTACAACATATGCCCACTCACTCATTTTTTTCTTGATCCAGAGACGTAGCTGTGTTAATTTCGTAGTATTTTGTTATGTTAAAACTGTGAGTTTTGCTTTGTCGTGAAAGTATGACATGTTTGATAGAAAATAATGGTCAAAATTGGGTTCAATTGTCAACTGCCCCTATCGTACAGAGGATTGACTACCCATTCAGAAGGAACTGAGTTTTATCTCTTTCCCTTTCAAGATTTCATATGCGTTTCCATGCCCTTTGAGACCCCCAAAAAGGATAAAATCTTTTTCTTATGGGCACATACAAGGTTCGTCACTACAAAAAGGAAAATGATAACCTTACTATTTACTACTTCATTTATGAATTTCATAGTAGTCGTTGTCAGTGTCCACATGAAATTAAGATTTCTTTATTCTGGGCTCATGCAACTCATAAATTTTACCATCTTTCAGAAATCAATCTCAAACTATTAATTTTATGCTTTCAGCAATACACTTACCTAATTCAGAGGCAGCCATCCTAATGTAGATATCTTGTCCTTCGTTGGGTAGCTGTCGAATATCAAGCAGATGTTCAAACCACAGTAAGCAACCGTTTCCTCCATTGCGTATGTCAAGATTTGCGTATGCCATACAAGAGCAATTTTTCAAGCAAACTTTCTGGCATTCTTCAAGGTTCATAGTCACATTGAACCACGAATTCCGCGTGTCTGGTAATTTCAGTTTCGAATACTTCAAAAACACATCTCCCTTGATGCAATTCAGCTCAGTCCTCCTAACACAACCACTTGACCAATCTGCCTTCCTCCAATCTTCAACATGTTTAGGCACAAACCTGTCTAAACATCCACATACCGGAGAATCCAAACTATTACAACTACCATATCCTCCACACAACTTATAGGTATCACAATTGTCCGTTGGTAACGAGAGGTAAAGTGCCCAACCTTTATTCCTATCGCCCCACGTCCATCGTTGCAACAGACCATTCTGATTCAAACAAAACCTTGTAATAACCGAAGCTAGAAGGTGATAAGTAAAATACACTTCAGTCTTAGTTGAAACTACACCAAATGTATAAAACGGACTCTCTCTTGAACTAGTTGCTCCACTAAACCTTAGACCATTCCATGGCCCAGATCTGTATATCTCCTTCGAACCTTTCTTCAAAATGTTCTGTAAGTAACCAGAAGGATCACAATGGTACGTATAATCACCCGGAGCTGGATCCTCGTCGCTCTTCCAAGACGACAAATACACCTCTCTCCCAGTAACAAAATTCCACCCAATTTTCATTCCGGGCAAAAGGGTATCAGTTGGGTAATCAAAACTCTGCCAAAGAAAATCCCCAATTTCATGACCATCATCACCAGCATCTATAACAACAAGATTTCCGGAATCAAGCAACTTGGCAACGGGGTTTTGCGCAGATCCCGAGGTATTAGTAGACCATATGATGTGATTAGTATCATTCACTATGACGAGTCTCCCTGGTTTGATAACTTTTAGGGTACCTGAATTAGTTGTCAGAGGTGCTTCTCTATTGGCAATCCAAACAACAGTAGTTACAGATATGTTGTTGTACCATATACCTACATAACGATTTTTGGAATTACCTGGACTGAAAAACCCCATTTGGAAACTTCCACCAGGTGAAGTGATATTGGGTTCACCATCTTTGAGAAACTGAGTTGTTGTTATGGTATCACCTAAAATTTGGTAAATGGAAAATAAGGAGAAAAGGAAGAAGAGGTGAATACTTGGGTCTGCCTTCATGGTTCTAAAGATAAATGTAGTTTATTTATTTATTGTTGTCCTCTTCCATTGTTAGAGCTGTTTGCAGCACAATGAAGATTTGTACTTACTACTATTATTAGCTGGTTTGGTCGGAGACGGCCAAAATAGTCCCTCAACTGGAAGAGTCTTACGTGGTCGGTCGGCTGGTCACACAAATTAGGGGTAATTTCAGGTATAAAATATAAAGTGTAATAATTTATGATACGTAGAATCTTAATTAATTTTAGCTACAATACATAAATTAATTTTTTAATTTGACTTTAAATTACAAATTAAAACTTCAACTTTCAAAATGCATAAACAAGAACTCCAACTAAATTATTTTTTATCATTTAAATACACCCATTCAGCAGTCATAATGCACGAATCATGCTCTTGATGACATGTAATCTATGTTCAATCCTGTGACGCTACATCATTAAAAGTATTACACCTATTTACAATTTTTTTTAAAAGTAAAAGAAACATTTGTGATTTCACCTGTTTGTACATTTAAAAGTTGAAGTTTCAATTTGTAATTTAAAATCAAGTTAAAAGATTAATTTATGTATTGTATCTTAATTATATATATATATATATATATTGAGATAACTTATTTATATATATATATATTGAGATAACTTATTTCAAATAATTTTATTTTAAAATAGTCATTCTTTCAAATGACCTCTAAGGAGTTTTCGTACCTGGAATGAGGGCGGTTGGTTTGCACACAAACTTGATCTTGTGCCATACCTTACTTTATCTGTATAGTATCACTTAGACATAAAATTTTAAAAATTAATTATTTTAAAATTATTAATTTAAAATAAATTATAATTATTTATGTAATTACAAATTATTTTATTAAAAATAAAATAAATATTTTAAAATTAAATTAACTAAATATAAGAATAAGTTACTGACTAAAAAAGAAAGTTAGTAGAATAAATTGGGATAAAAAAAAGTAATAGAGATCAAGTATATAAAATAAATATAGTAGCAAAGAGATCATTTGAAAAACAATTAGGAAAAGAGCAAATAATATGATAATTGAAGAAAAAAAAATAATACTAGATAATATTTTCTACTTTTATTATTAATTTGACACACTTCATAAGAAATAATAAATATAATAATAATTTTATTATATCATCATTTAAATATAATAATTTTTAAAAAAAAAAAATAAACTATAGTCAATAATAATGATAAATTCTAAATTATATCTTTATTTTCCAAAATATTCCTCCTCTAACCCTACCAAACACACCCTTAATAATGAATTCTTTTGCATTTTTGTATTTATAAAAGCAATTTATTCTGCTGAGGCCATAAACGTAATTTGGTTCAACTCAATCTTATACGTAGCGTAAAACAAATCACTCTGATTAAGTGAATTTTTTAATATACAAACCAAATCAGAGCAATTTTTTAATATAAAACCAAAAATTATTTTAATATACAATTTTTTAAAATAATGCAAATGTTTTCAGTTTTTTTTTAAAATTATTTTTTTTATTTTTAAAATATTGAGATTTACACAACTTTTTGTTTGGATTTTTTCACTAAGAAGCTTGACTTTCTTCTCTGATTACGTGGAATACACTGTACTGGTTACAAGATCTTAATCAAGTGACAACACACTTGCTCCATTATTTATCCACACCAAATGTTTAAATTAAATTGACATATATATAATATACATTTGATGAATATATATAATTATTAAGTATTTAATTAATATATACATTTTGTATTTATTAAATATTTGATCATGAAAGCTGAATTTAATATAAGCACTCTGCGCAAATAAATATTCACCTTAAACTGAATAACTAATAAATGTTATGATCCCAAATTAGCCGTGAGTGACACCCACTATAATTCTTTAGTGGAAGATTCAATACTATAATTCAACTAAGCAATTTAACAAGAACTAAGCATTTAAAGAAACGAAAGCAGTTTTAAATGAAGTAAAAAGTGAGTTCTCATAAACTCAGCAAAATTAATCTAGCAAATGGGAAAAACAACCCCCTAGATTATGAAAAGTCATTATATCAAAACTCTATCTAAGTGTACAACATAAGGGGAAGCAACCAGAAAAAAACCATAACAATGAAGTAGTCTAAAGTGTCTAAATAGTGTAAGCCCAAAATAAGTGGACTGAGAGTTATAGAAGAATATGTGGTAGTTTGAAAGAGTTGGCTCACCCTTGAACTCTGAAATCAACAAACTTAGCTGATGTCTATCAACAGTCACCTGAAGATGCTCTGTACTCAACAAAGAAAGAGCAAGTGCAGTATTAACATACATAACAACAATGTACTGGTAGGATCACACAACTATTCTAATAAGTGAAATATAATACATGCAATCACAACTCAATAAACCACACATATGCAAGTATAGCAAATAACAGTTCATGCTCAATATGCCAATACACAATTATCATTCTTATCATAACAATTCACAATCGTCCTCTCATAGGATCCACATAAGTAAGTTATGTGTCAAAATGTGGCACTCGATCTAATGATGTGGTAGAATGTGACACCTAATCCAATAATGTGTCAGAATATGACACTCGATCCAATAATTACAATTTCACACACAATGAATAATTCACAACTTGTACAAAATGTGGTGATAGGTTTATTACGTACAATTTATCATGGTTAGTCATTTATTAGGTTCATGTCATTATTTCCTATTAACATACATGCAGAAATTACTAACGAGACAGTTAACAAGCATACATCACACAAATGAAAATATCAAACAATCATCTACCTCAAAACGAGCCATGAAAACTCTAAATGATCAGAGCTTTATCTATTTTCAGAATCTTGCCTCGTTTTTTATCTATAACAATCAAAAAATACAAGTAATCAACATCAGTGGCCTAAATTATCTGGATTAAATAAAAAAAATTCTAACCCTTGATGGTTTGACCACTTTCTTCATGATCATTTTCCTAAGTAGGATTTTTCTCCACCATTAATTGCAAGTCACGATCTTTTCCTAAGAATATTCTCATAGATTCTAAATTTTTGGAATGAATTTGCAAGTTAGAGGAACGATTAACTTACCTTTGTTGATAAAACAAGTGAAAATTTGAAGAAAAGAAGCCCTAGGTCACTTTTGGTCTCTCAAGAATAAAATGGAAAAGTAAAAATGAATTTAGGACTTTTTTAATTTAAAATTCGCAACTGACCCGCAATGGCGGGATTCATCCCACCATGACAGGTTGTATGAAGACAGAAACTCATAACTCATATCCCAAGTCCTTATGTCACAATACACCCTCAAATCATTATGTTAAAAAATGTATCATTTGTGCCAAGATCAATTCGGGAGTTTTACTCGTCCAAATTCAATTTTGTAAAGCCGTACAGGCTCCTTGTTGCCTTGGCTATCAATTCAAAATATTATAATCAACAATTAAATCCCAAATTATGATTGGATTTTTCCTGACCTCACATGATTCAAATTTCATCCAAATCTAACCTAGGCTTGAAATTTTCAATTTACTACGTAGGAGTTTTCTGGTCTAATTTTCTTTTTTATTAATCTATATATAACTACATGGACATGTCATTACAATAGATATCAATTTACCCATCACTCATCCTCAAGTGATCAAACTGGTGAAACTAGGGTAAGGTAAGAATAGAGTAGTACTTAAATCGACGAACAACTAAGGATAATTGTCTAGCATGACCTTCTCGATTTCCCATCTCGCTTCTTCAATCAGACGATGTTTTCATTATATTTTCACAGACTTGATCTCTTTGTTCTCAACTTTTGAATATCCCCATCAAGAATAACAAATGGTTCTTTTTCATATTGGATATTCATGTCCAATAACACTAGATTCTAATTATCCAGGCTCCATCCCTATGATACTTCTTCAACATAAACACATGAAACAGTTGCCAGTCCCCATAAAAAATAGATGATAAAGTCAATTTATAGGCCATTGACCCTACATATTCAAGAATATCGAATGGGTCAATGTAGCAAGGGATGAACTTAGCCTTCTTACTAAACCCCATAATACTTTTTATGAGGGATATTTTAAAACAAAAGGCTTAAGTTATCGATAGACACCTAAACTTGTCCGTATTTTTCACTTAGACACCTCAACTAAGACTAGTTCCTATTGAACACCTAAACTATTCAAAATGTGTACCTATTAAGCACAAAATGTTGATTTGACAAAAAATGTGTAGTGTACTTCCTTTGAGTGCATGCAGAATTTAAAAAAAAAATGTTTTCCCTTAAAAAAAATATATTTCTTCTTCTTTATGTCAACTTGGCACTATAATTATATTAAAAAAAAGATTCTCTCTCATCACGCTTTTTCAAAAAATAAAAAGGAAAAGAAAAACATTCCACCCCCATCCATCACAAGTTATTTTCTTCATTATTTAGTTTTCAAGGTTTCTCCATTTTAGCTCTCACCCCTTTTTTGAAAAAATAATTATTTCTTCAAAATTTGAATCAACTAGTTGAATATGTATAAAGAAAGAGGAAAAATGATAAAAGATTTTTACACATCTAAAGGAAAAAAAGTTAGCTAATGTCAATATATCACTATTTTCGGTCACTCTAGAATTATATTACTACTCAAATTAAAATGCAAACCCCTAATTTATCAAAAGAGTTGATGCACATAGATTTTCATTAAGGTTGTAGAACAAAATTTCATCAAAATTATAAAAATCAAATTGGGTAAAAAAATCCAGTTATACGCCATTTTTGTTGGCAAAAAATTAAATTATTTTTTTTAAAAAATTATCAACGAATTCAAATCTAAAGAACTCACAACACAAGAAGAAAAGGATGAATAAAATAAATAGTGATATCGGAATAAAGGGGTGGAGGTGGGGGCGGGGATGGGGAGCTGGGGGTAGGGGCGGGGGTGGGGACGGAGGTAGAGGCGGGGTCTGGGTGCTGGGGGGAGATGGGTGAGTGGTTATAAATAGATTTCTTTTTTATCTTTTTATTATTTTAATTTTTTTTATTCATATGCCAAATGTCATCCTTTAATTTGTCACTTTGCCACGTCAGCGCACGTGAATTACACACACTTTATATTTTTTGCCAAATCAACATTTTGTGCTTAATAGGTACACGTTTTGAATAGTTTATGTGTTTAATAGGAACTAGTCTTAGTTGAGGTGTCTAAGTGAAAAATACGGACAAGTTTAAGTGTCTGTCGATGACTTTAGCCTAAAAATTTACTCACCAGCTTGAAATGTCATATCTCTAACCTTGAGATCTGCATATTCTTTTTTTGACTCTAGACTACTAAGACCTTAGCTTGGATGCTCCTTATCTTATCTTGCATTCTTTACAATTTAACTTGTAAAGGCTTAATAGATACAACCTCAAATCATTCTACAAGTGACCTACATTCTCTCTCATAGAGTGCTTTAAAAGGAGTGATATCAGTGCTAAAGTGATAGTTATTATTGTAAGAGAATTCAGACAATGGTAGAAACTTATCTCAATGACTTCCAAAGTCGATGATACATGTCCTCTACATGTCTTTCAATGTCTGAATGTTCTGTCTGACTACCTATCAATCTATGGAGAAAAGAAACAACGAAAGTTAGTTGTGTGCCCAACTCCTCATGCAACTTTTCCTTAAACTGAGTATTATAGCATGAGATAATGCACTATTTCTTTCACATGTATTTTGCCAAATGTTGAGCATTTTAATCCATCCAAACTGAAATTAAGTGAGATGAATTTATTAGCTTGTCAACCACAATCCAAATAAAATCAAACTTTTCTAAGATCTTGGGAAGATCCACTATGCAATTCATCACTATCCTCTCCCACTTTCATTCATAAATGAGCATTCACTGAAACAAATTTGATGGTCTTTGGTGTTCATATTTCATTGCTGACAATTTCGACACTTAACCATAAATTTAGCTATGTGTTTCTTCATACCAACAATAAGTCATCTCAAGTATCAAAACATCTTTATTCACACCCAAATAAATAAAATCGTGAATCGTGAGCTTTTAAGAACACCTTCTTAATTAAGTTGTCTACTCGAAAAACACAAATTCTTCCCTTATAATTGAGCACTTTGCCTGTGTCAAGAGTGGTATCTTATGCTTATAAAAACTCACCTTTTTCTCTTTTTATTCAAGTTCTCATCTTGAAACTTTTTAGACTTAATCTCATCAATGAAAGTGAGTTTCAACTCAATATTGTCCAACACCCCATCTTTTTAGAAAATGTCTAACTTCATAAATTTAGTCCCTAACAGCTGGATCTTTCTAGCCAAGGGTTGCTTAGACGCACCCAAATAGGCTTAATATAAGCACGCCTTGTGCAAATAAATATTTGCCTTAAACTATATAACTAATAACTGACAGATGTCACGATCCCAAATCAGTCATGAATGACACCCACTCTAACCTTCCTATTGGAGAACTAGTATAATAATTCAACTAATCAATCTAACAAGAACTAAGCATTTAAAGATACATAAGTAGTTTTAAATGAAGCAAAAAGTGAATTCCCAGAAGCTTAACAAAAATAATCAACAAATGAGAAAAATAACCGCCTTTAACCTGAAATTCATTGCGCCAAAACTCTATCAGTGTCCAACATACGAAGATTCCCATCCCAAAAAATCATAATAATTGAGTAGTCTAAAGTGTCTAAATAGTAAGGTTGAAACAAATGGGTTGAGAGTCATAGTGTCACGACCCAAAAACCAGGTGTGATGGCACTCACCTAACCCACCTAGGTGAGTTAACCCAAACCCAACAACTTAACAAATATAGTTAAAGAGGAAGCTAGGCAGTCTAAATAAGGTATATAAATGTGGAAAAAAATACTATAACCATCCCAGGAACTGGTGTCACATGTACAAGTCTCTAAATTCAAAATACTCAAATGGAATGTAAGTCATAATGTCTAGTCCTACAATAGAACAAAAAAACATAGAGTGGGATCCTCAAAAGCCTGCTGAAGACATAAACAACTACCTCTTAAGTGATCCTTAAGCTCAATCCAACAAGAGAAGTCTAACAGGATGGGCCGGGATCACAATCTACAAAAATGTAGCAAGGGGTAAGTGCCAAACAACAGGGTACTCAACGAAATGGAACTAACCTAAAGTAAAGCAATGAAGAACACAAGTAACTCCTTAAATCTCAACCACAATTCATCGAACTACAAATCTGCACTCACAAAAGTCCCAACACAGTATAATATACAAATCATAATAGTATAGATATACTCATCATCTGGCATGATATCTCAATACACAGGAATATCAATAGGTCCAACACATACTCACAACAGGACTGATATAAATATACAACATACAATAGTATCAACCAAGTATGATGTGAGATGAAGTGAATCTCATGAGATGTATATCATGCAATGCAATGTCAAATAATAGTGATACATGTATGTCCTAGAATACATATCTATTGATCAGATATGGTTGTCTGCCTCAGTCGGAACCCATGGGGGACATATTTGTTCATGTACATGTGAACACCACCGATAGAGACCTCGGTAATGCTCACCCACCTGGAAGAGACCTCAGACCATCCAAAAGAGACCTCAAACTGAATTCACCCGCCCGAAAGAGACCTCAGGCAGTCTGGAAGAGACCTTAGACCCGACCGGTAGAGACCTCGACCACCAATCCACATGTTACCTTCCTCACCCCTCTGTCGTAGCCATCACAAGTATCAATGCACAAACAATAATAGATACAACATGCATGATCACAATTATATTACAATGTCATCATCACAACGATTTGAATATCTCAACACCATCAACATCTCAATATCATCAGTATCACAATCTCATCAGTGTTTCAATACCATCAATGTACCAATATCTCAATTATATCACATGTACCATCTCACTATCAATATCGAATAATTTACAAGATCACATAGATTACATAATCACCATTTGTTTATAGATCAATATAGCAACGTACGAGCAAGTATTCAATACGAATAATCATGATCAAGCCTACAATGATATAATTCTACCCTCAAATACTCAATTCCATTCATATAGGAGCATACAAGGTTCAATCATACTTAACTAAATGTTAGACATCTACTTGCCTTAAATAAAGTCCCAAATCAAGTCAAAATCGCCCCTTTCCCCTCTTGCGGTACTCTAAATCACCACAATCTATTCAAAATATAGCATCACAATCACATAACGAATCTAATGACACTAAAATCACTTAATTTAAAAAAAGTAAAATGGTCAAAAGTCTCATGCCCAAAAATGTTGCTAGAATCTAAGAACTAATATATGAAAATATTCCTCATGTAATAAGGAACTCAATGGTGAAAATAATTTTAAAAATGAAGTTAAGATGAGGGAAGAATCAACGATTCAAGTTTAGAAAATCCATATCCAAAAATCCCCTATTTACACCATTAAAATCTTAAATTACAAGTTAAAATCATCAATTGGTCAATGTAAGTCAATGAAATAGGTTAGAAATAGTTACCCAATCGATTTGCCTTGAAAACCTTGAAAAATCTCTCTTAAAACGAAGATTAGAGATTCAAAAATAGAGAAAAAGGGCTTAAATCACATCTTTTAAAACACACAGTTCAGGAACCATTTGTTCTTCGCGAACACGGATAGGGAATCATGAACGCGGAGCTCAGAGGCAGCAAGCCTCCGCGAATGCGGAGCTCTAATCGTATTAATCTCCACAAACGTGGATACTGAGGCACGAACATGGATGATGAGGCCCGAACGCAGAGCACTTGTGCTACATGCACCAGAAACAACAAAAAGCAACACAACACAACACATAACAAAAAGAAATTGGACCCTTGAATTTTTTTTTTGAAATCCTGTGAACACAAACCAAACATAAAATCCTACTAGAAATGATGATTCAGGCTCAATAGAACCGACATAATTCAAATACGGAACCTCTGTGGTCCCGAATTTGAGAAAGATCATATAAACTAGTTTCAGACTCGAAAATATAAAATATTCACGAAAGCTTTAAAAATTACAACGAAGTCATATCTAGTGTTAGTTTCATCACCTAGAACCACTGGAACTGATGGAGTTTCGATATAAGCTTCCAAACTCCGAATGTTAACCAAAGTCAAACCTATGATCCAAAATGAACTAAAATACAACTTTGAGCCTAAAATCTCCGTTTTAACTCCAAATTAAGTTCTGCAAGTTCTCCTACACCAGATTCGGCATTCCAGAACTGATGGAATTAACAAAATCAAATTCTGACACTCGCAATTCAAAATGACCTCAAAACTTGAAATTTCTAACGTTAAGCCTTTGAAAATTCTTTCTATTGCAAAACTCTAACTTTTTTACAAGATTTCCAAAATTCAACTTTTAGACTCGACCAAATATGACCCAAGATAACTTTTGAGAAGGGCAAAATGATAATTAGTCAAAAATGCCAAAAATAACCTTTGTGATCATTACACATAAAAGAATCCATAACAGTCAAAAAGAGTTGGCTCACCTTAAACTCTAAAATCAATAATCACCTAGCTGAGATCTGTTGTCAGTCGCTTAAAAATATCTTATACTCTATAAAAAAAGAGCAAGTGCAATATCAATACACATAATAGTATATTGATAGGATCATGTGGCTATTCCAATAAGTGAAATACTACAGGCAACCATAACTTAGTAAACCACACACATATAGAATAATCATAATTCATACTTAATATGCCAAACACAATTATCATTCTCATCATAATAATGCACAATTACCTTTTATAGGACCTACACTCAAGCAAGTTATGTGTTGGAATTTGACACCCAATCTAATAACATGTTGGAAGGTGATATCCAATTCAAAAGTGCTCAGAATATGACACTGTATCTAATAATGTCTCGAAACATGACACTCGATTCAATAATCACAATCACAACACAATGAATAACCCATAATTTATATAAAATACAGTGACAATTTTATTGCATGCAATTGATCATGGTTAATCAGTTATTAAATTTATTTCATTATTTTCTATTCATGTATATGCAGAAATTACTGATGAAGTAGTTAAAAACCATATATCACACAAACGAGAATATCAAACCATTACTTACCTCGAATATAAGCCTTGAAAACTTTGAATAGTTAAAGCTTTTTTTTTTTTAGAATTTTAGCTTGTTCTTGTTCTATAACAATCAAGAAATACAAGTAATCAATAATAATGGCCTACCTAGATTATTTAAAAGAAATTTAAGTCTTGACCACTTTCATGATCATCTCTCCCGATTAGAGTTTTTGTCCACCATTAACTGCAAGTCACAATCTTTCCTTATGAACATTCTCCTAGATTCTATATTCTAGGAATTAATTTACAAGTTAAAATAATGATAATTTATTTTTATCGGTGAAATAAGTGAAAAATTGAAGAAAAGAAGGTCTAGGCCACTTTTAGTCTCTAAAGAAAGAAGTGAGAAAAGTAAAAATGTATTGGAGAATTTTTTGACTTAAAATTCATGATTGTTCCGCCATGACAACCATTTATGCCACCATGGAGGCACTGTCATAGTAGGATTCGTCCCTCTACGTAGCAGATTGACGAAGCTAGAAACTCATAACTCACGTCGCAAGTCTCTATTTAACAACACACACTCAAATCATAACATACAATATTTTATCTTTTGCACCAAGTTTAATTTTGGGAGTTTTACTTGTCCGAATTCAATTCCATAAAGTTGTACAGGATCCTGGTTATCTTGGCTATCAACTAAAAATATTAAACTCATGAATTAACTCCTAATTTGTCACACCCCGGGAGAGTACCCTTGGCGTGGCCAGTAATCAGAGATTATTGTTAGTCCCCAAGTGAACCACTTGGCCTCATCACATTCAATTAATCATAATCTAACAACGAAAGAGATCAACAATCCAAGAATAACTCAATAGAAATATGATAATAAAATCCTTATAGATAAAGATCGTAGGCCAACCAATCTAATCACAAGACTAGTACGAAAGAAACTAACCAAAACTCTATCAAATCAATAACTCGACAATCTAGTCTATGAAGCCTCTATAACTACTATCTGAATGGTGTCAATGACAGGTTCATGACCACCTCAAATATAATAAAGCAAATCTAAACTCTAATAGCTATATGATAGTAATATAAAAAATTTTGAAAGAAAAGAGGTCTCACCAATCAGCTAAATGCAAATAGATCCTCAACGATGCGCTTGTTGATGATCCCTAATATATTTCTATGCATCATAAAATGATGCAGATGTGGAATGTACGAGTATGTAAAATGGAAGAATGAAAAGATAAAGGTAGACTAACATCAACTCAAATAACTCAAATCAAGAGATAAAAAACTCAATTAGGATGTCCCAAAAGTCTAAAGTAAGAATACAATTTAAACAAAGACCAACCATATTCAATCTAATCCAATCAGAGTATTATCAAGACCTATATGGGAGTTTCTCTTATCCGAAAACAATCATCTATGAGCTAGTAATCGTACAACAATCCCATTGATGTTGTCACAACAATTCAATATATTGCCAAGGTAAAGAGTGAATAGATCCATCATGGATCCTATCAATCAATTCCTCTATTGTTTCAGGTATCTATCAAGAGGAAACATCCGACTTAACAATTTCAATCCTCTTCTTCATTTGGCGACATAGTTATTAAGTTCGAGTTGGACTAACTCTCACTTAATTCGATGTTCGATACTCCTCCCAAGACTCAATGCTTATAAACAATCAATCTTAATCAATCCAATCATGAGTCTCATAAGGACTCTTATCAATCCATCAATTCTATCACAATTGAGTCTTTTAACCTATCAACCATCCAATTAATTCTCAATCACACCTTTCAAGAGAATTTAGACAATCGTTAAAAGGACTATCAAGTTAGACCAATCATTTGTGGTCAATTATGAAGACTCTCAGGATCATCAAATTCTATCAATATCATCATACTCAATCACAATCACAATCATATTGGCAAGACTCTAGACCCAACTCTTAGGTTCATTCATGCAATCATTTATTAAATACTATACAGAGTTTATGAAATAACTTATGTAAAAATATTTGTTCAGTAAATAAAGTTCATGATGATCGTCAAACATGTAAAAATACATAAAATATATACTTTACAAGAAAACCTTCAAAAAAGCATGCATGAAGACTCAATACTTTCACAATCTTTCTATTACCATCAATGGGGGCACATGGAAGAACAATTTCCTATTTCAGTTTAGCCTTACATACCTAGAAGAGAAAAATCTCTTGAAGAAACCTTTGGTTTGCACTTGAAGATGAAGAACTCTACCTTCTTCTTTGGGAGAACTTTGGATGCAAAAATTTAATTTTTTGGGGGGTTAATACATTTATGGGAGGTTATTAGACTATAATAAAGGCTTAGAGAAGTTAATTAAGGATATAAGATAAGAAAAAACCTTTTGGGGACTCCCTAGGACTCTTGAACTCTATGCTCTGATACCCAGTTTGTCATGCCCCAGAAGAGTACCCTTGGCGCGGCCAACACTCAGAGACTATTGCTAGTCCCCAATAGAACCACTTGGCCTTATCACATTTATTCAATCACAATCTAACAACGAAAGACATCAACAATCCAAGAATAACTCAATAGGAATATGATAATAAAATCCTTATAGATAAAGGTCGTAGGCCAACCAATCTAATCACAAGACTAGTACGAAAGAAATTAATCAAAACTCTATCAAATCAATAACTCAACAATCTAGTCTATGAAGCCTCTATCACTACTATCTGGATGGTGTCAATGAAAGGTTCATGGCTACCTCAAATCTAATAAAGCAAATCTAAACTCAAATAGCTATTTGATAGTAATATAAAAATCCTCCGAAAGCAAAAAGGTCTCACCAATCAGATGAATGCGAATAGATCCTCAATGATGTGTCAACTGATGATCCATAATACATGTCTCTGCATCATAAAAATGAGGCAGATCCAAATGAACATCAGTACATGGAATGTACGAGTATGTAAATAGTAGAATGAAAAGATAAAGGTAGAATAACATCAACTCAGATAACTCAAATCAAGAGATAATGAACTCAATCAAGATGTCCTAAAAGTCTAAAGTGAGAATATAATTTAGACAGAGACCAACCATATCCAATATAATCCAATTAGAGTACTATCAAGACCTATATAGGAGTTTCTCTTATCCGAAAATAATTACTTATGAGCCAGTGATCGTACAACAATCACGTTGATGTTGCCACAATCGTTCAATACTTTATTAGGGTAAAGAACGAATCGATATATCATAGATCCAATCAATCAAGTCCTCTATTATTTTAGTGACCTATCAAGAGGAAACATCTGACTTAACGGTTGCAATTCTCTCCTACGTTTTGGCGACGTAGTTATTGAGTTTGAGTTGGATTTGCTCTCGCTCAATTTGGTACTTGATACTCCTTCCAAGACTCAATGCTCATAAATAATCAATCCAATTAAGGAGTCTCATAAATACTCTTATCAATCCATCAATTCTATCACAATCGAGCCTTTTGGCCTATCAACCATCTAATCAATTCTCAATCACACCTTTCAAAAGGGTTTAGACAATCGTTAAGAGGACTATCAAGTTAGACCAATCATTTGAGTTCAATTATGAAGACTCTCAGGAACATCAAGTTCTATCAGTATCATCATCATACTCAACCACAATCAAAATCATACTAGCAAAGCTTTGGACTCATCCCTTAGGTTCATTCATGTAATCGTTTATTAAACAATATATAGGGTTTATGAAATAACTTATGTAAAAATATTTTTTCAGTAAATCAAGTTTATGATGATCATCAAGCATGTAAAAATACATAGAATATATACTTTACAAAAAAACGTTCCAAGAAGCATGCATGAAGACTAAATACTTTCACAATCTTTCTATTACCATCAATGGGGGCAAATAGGAGAAAAATCTCATGTTTTAGTGTAGCCTTACATACTTGGAAGAGAAAAATCTCTTGAAGAAACTTTTGGTTTGCACTTGAAGATGAAGAATCCTAACCTCTTCTTTGAGAGAACTTTAGACGCAAAAATCTAATATTTTCAAGGGTTAAGCATTTATGGGAGGATATTAGGCTATAAGATAGGCTTAGGGAAGTTAATTAAGGGTCAAAGGTCAAAAATAATATTTTGGAAAAGTCAAATAATCATCAAAATTAAAAAAAAACCTTTTGGTAAGTTCCACCGACCAAAATAGCGATCTAGGGGCCCATCGCCAAACCATTCAGCGAGTAACTGAATGGGTACCCTTGATCGCCCTTTTTATAGTATTTCAAGGTTTCTCAGGACATTTCGACGATCAAAATTAGCGGATCGCCAAATTATTCGGCGTGTTGCTATATTTTCTAATTTTGACAGGCTTTAGTAAAATGGTCATAACTTTTTACTTTGAACTCTGATTAAGACGAAATTGGATGTGTTAAAAATCTAATTCAAATATCTTCAATTTCATATATGAAAAGTCACCTAACTCATTATGCATTGCGAGATATGACCATTTGAAGTTGACTCTTCTATGAACTCATACCGAAATTTAGCCGATTGAAATGTTTTGAACTTATCTTAACCTTGAGAGTCTCTTATGACCTAAAACCACAACTGACACACTTCAATTACTTAGGAAAGGAGCATAACATACATTCACAACTTTGGAGTTATTATATCACCTATTTTCATAGGATTTCATATCGAAACTCAATCGATAAGGAAGGTTTCATCTCAACTTTGTTTTAAAGGATCTTTATGACCATTATGCATTTCAACTTCATCATCCCACTATAGAATATGATTTAATACCCATATTTAAGGTTATAATTACTTGGTATGATCCCATACACATAAGAAAAAAGTTCGGATCTTAGCTCAAAAATTTTCAGTGTGTTATATAATTCATTGTCGAATTGCCCTTGACCTCACATAGCTTAGATTTCATCCAAATTTTTCATAGGCTCAAAAATTTCAATTTATTAATCGGGAGTTTTCTAACACAATTTCCTTCCCCATTGACCTCTCCATAATGACGGGGACAGGTTATTACAATAGGCAATATGTTGGGGAATATACACAAATTATATTCAATTATAGTTGAAAAATAAAATAATAAAAATAAATAAATAGATAATCAGGCCAAGGTATGAATATCTCGCTTTTTAAAGAAGATTCAAGTCATTGTGGTATAATTTATATCGATCCAATAGTATTAACTCTTGTTTGTCCCCTGCAAATCATGTCACAACCCAACGTCTCAAACTCCAGGAAAAGAATATCTTTCTTCGATATAAAATTTATCTCTTATTTTAGTGAATTAGTTGAAGATTTAAAATATTTTTCTTTATCTTAAATGATCTTTCTTTCCCTACACACTACAATATTTTTTGGCACTTCTCATCTTATTCTCCTCTTTACACAAACGAACCAAAACCACCGATATTTATAGGTCTAGAATCATATTGTGTATATATATATATATATATATATATATAAGAGGATTAGCATCCCGCCTAGGTGACACTCTTAGAAAAAAAGAAATTTATTTATATTAATAAAACAAAAAATCTGCCAAGAAAATAGTAAAACACCCATTCTAATTTTACACTACTAAAAATATTTAGAATATTAGTTTTTTTTCAAAAAAGAGAAAAACTCAATGGTATCCGTTCTAATTTCTCAAACGGTGTGTGGAAACGACCCCTATAGTCAGATTCACTTCAAAAGTGATGCTTCACAAGAGAATATTAACTAACATCAAATGTGCCTTTCTTTATTTAATTTCTTCCTTTTTGACTTTATATATATTCTCACCCCAATTATTTTTAAATTTTATGAATATTAATTGAAATTTAGGTGTGGTGAAATATCAATTGTGCACTATTTCTTTGTCGCCTCGCATATATTGTTCTTCATCTGCCTTTGGTATTGCATCTAACATTTCGGCGAGCATTAATGTCCATGCCTTCAAAAAAGGTCGACAATTCTTCACTCTTTAAGTTCAACAATGATTAGGTATTTATTTTTTCTCTTCGAATTCAAAAAAATCACAACTCTTCGAAAAAGTCATAACTATTCAAAAAAGTCACAACTATTCAAAAAAGTCACAACCTTTGAAAAAAGAACAATCCTTCAATTAATCTCTTTAGAAAAGTCACAACTCTTCAAAAAAGTCACAACCATTCGAAAAAACCACAACTTTTCAAAAAAGTCACTTTTTTAAAAAAAAATCACAACTTTTCGAAAAAGTCACAATTTTTTTGAAAAAATCACAACCTTTCGGAAAAGTCACAACCCTTCGAAAAAGTCACAACCATTCGAAATAGTCACAACTTCTCGAAAAAGGTGACTTTTTCGAAAAAGTCACAACTCCTTGGAAAAGTCAAAATCTTTCGAAAAAGTTACAATCTTTTCAATGTGAAAAATTATCTGCTTTCAATATAATATAATAAATATAAAATAAAATATATACTAAATTAATTTTTAAGTTGGAGTTATTATAGTAACCTCTTTAGAAAAGTCACAACCCTTCGAAAAAGTCACAACTCTTAGGAAAAGTCACAACTCTTCGAAAAAGTTACAATCCTTCTGAAAAGTCACAACCCTTCAGAAATGTCACAACCCTTCGAAAAAGTCACAATCCTTCGATGTTAAAAATTATCTTTTTTCAATATAATATAATATAATTATATAAATATACTACAAAATATAAAAATATACTAAATTGACTTTTAAGTTGGGGTATTATAGTAATTTAATATTCAAGTTTGGGAGTTAAAGCACCATTGAAAAACCAATTATATCGAGAAATAACGTTATAATTCAAAAATATAATTGAAGATAACTAGGACTTTAACAATGTTAAATTAATAAAAGTTCTTGAGATATATTCATAATGTTAAATTTTCTATATAGAAAAAAGTTAATAATTTTAGAATATTTTATTAATTTTAATATTAAAATATATAAACTTAATTAGATTACTTATGATCGCGGACTAATCACCTAGTATATCCATAAAATAACAAAATTGTGGGATAATAATTTTATAGAACACGAGATTGCTAGGTAAATAGTGGTAAATCACAACATTGATGGCTGGTTAGTGATTACACATAAACTACACCAAAAAAAATGATGACCATCTTCTTTGTTAATTATATTCACTAATACATGCATTTTAAATATTTTAATTTAATATTAAAATACATAAATATCAAGACAATTTATAATGGGAATCCCATTTCTTCTTCGTTCTATATTGCTTTCTTCAGCCTCACACTAAAATATTTTTTATTCACAATTTACATAATTGATCTTAATCTATTTGGGATGAACTGTAGTACAATATTATAACATGTTTTTTCTTTTCTATTTTGGAAGAAAAATTGGGAGAGAAATTATAGAGTAAGGAAATTAAACCCTTATCATTTGTATTAGAGGCTCATCAACAATGAAACGTTTATGTTATAAATCCTTACTTTTTCATTATTTTAAAAATAATTTTTTTATGAATTATTGCACCAATTTGTACTTTTCTAAAGGCCTTAACATTTTAGGCCCTACTAGAGTTTAGGTGCACCAATCTCTTGACTGTCTTTCAAACACCTTGCATTAGTGGATTTTATTCTAATGTTTCTTTGACAACATCCGAAGAATTGAATACTGGGAAAGTTGTAATGACTGTGGAATTCAGACCAGCTGACGATGGAATTTTATCGAAGTAATAAAAACGAGGATTAGTCCAGAGTTCGTACATTATGAAACCTACGCTCAAGGATATGGTTATACCAATGAATATAATTAGTGGCGGATTGAATTGAAAGCCGTATGAATTGTGTATCATCGATGAGGTTGGTGGTGTCGCGCCACCATCCACTTGTGCTGTAGAGGCGAAAAAAAGTACTAATAAGATGAAACAACTCATATTTCTTTCGAGAAATAGACGATATAAATTTAAAAACAAGGAAAGAATGAAAATAATACTACAATCTTTTTGTTCAAGGTACAATCCTTCTTCTACTTATACAAGTATACATACAAACTTATTGGCTAATCTATAACAAACTTATGACCAAAATGTTCCTTCACCTATTTACAATTGTTTATATATGTATATGTCTTCTTTACGTGGGAAAGGATCCTGCCAACCTTCCAATTTTAACAGTACATTTCTCACACGTACTGATTAGCTAGTATTTTATTTTGAGTTAAATAATGTTATAGATTCTCACATAATTTTAATTTTATGTCGAGTCCGGGTGTTAAGGGGTGTTTGGATAGGCTTTTTAAAAGTTATTTAAAAGATAAAAGTAGATAAATATCTATTTTTGGCTTTTGACTTTTTTTTTTTTACACTTTTTTTTAGTTTTAAAAAAGTACTTTTATGTTATCCTAGTCAAAATTCACTAAAAATAAGTCAATTCAAATATTCACTTAGAGTCTTCCTAATTACAAATTAGAAGTTTGTAAGGATATGTGAATGGTAAGTTTTCGATGAAGTAATTTGATAAATAAAATTATTCAATATTTGTATCGATAAAAAATAATAACTATTTATAGCGTAAGTACGCATAAGCTTACCCAAAAAGAAAAAAGAAAATCATCACTGACGGCTTTATGACGTACCAAAAAGGGATACTCATTTAACTTGTGTTGCTTGGACACTTGTGGTTTGAAACATGTGTGCAGGGAAGTTAAAAAAGTATTTAAATTACACCAGTCTATGTTCAAACTGGTCAAAAATTTTAGGCATCTAACTTGAGCCTTTTTAACATTTTTTTATTAATAAAAAATAAATAAAAACACAGGCTCCTTTAATATATAGTCTATCTGTCTTTAAAAGTATGATTTAGTTTGACTTGACATGAAATTTAAGAAAATAAAAAAAAATTCAATCTAGTGATTGTTAAAGTGCAATTTTGATGATTTGACAAACTCTGGGATGGGACCTGATCCCAAATTAGAATTGGTTACGTGTAATTGAAAGTGTCAACTGAAAATAGTACACTATCAACAACTACTTTTGTTAGTCTCGAGTTTTTGCAGTTGTAGCAGGCCTCTTGGCCAATGGAATTGCTCCAGTATATCGTGGTTAGCCTATATTATGTCTCATCCACATTGACACAATTAGGACTTTTGTCATTCATTACTTTCACAATCACATAAGCAAAAACTCTCAAGAAATAGTGATGAAGAAACAACAATAGGCTCAAGATTGCCATAGGTATTTTGTGTTGTTTAAATCTGGTCCTAATCTATAAAGGAACTAGATGTTCTTCACCTTTATTATGGTTTTCTCTTGGTAGAGTTGCCTAGGAGTGTCAAAGAGTTAGTTGTTAAGTGCATGCAGTAGAGTTGTTGTGTCTATTTTTGAAGTCTAGACTGATTTGAGGGGATTGGTTTAGTGAACAACAGAAATGTTGCTTAGTTGATGAAGATTCCGAGCTATCATTATAAGGGGGAAGGGATTAAGATGTTAGTCCTTAGGATTGCAAGAGTTTGTAATCAATGTTCCTTTTGTTCTTTCATCGATACTGTGTTGAGGGACCTGGTCCCAGACTATAGTCAACGTGTGCAAGCCATCAATGGTCCTAAATTAAAGTTATGTCAAATGTATCAAAATGTTCTTTAATCCCGTGCCCGTAAACATGTCATATAGGAAGTTAAAATAAAGTTTTGTAAAAAAAAAGGAAATGAATCATTTTTTTTGAAACAGACAAAAAAATCTTTTTTTTTTAAACGAAGAAAATATTTTAAAGCATTATAAAATAAAGTTAAAAAGTAACCATATGAAACAAGAAAATGGACAGAAAATGTAAAGAGTATTCCTTTTTTCCCCCAACTTTGTATTCAAGTGTCAACGATATGAATTCTTATATCTCTATCTATAAAAATATTACATAAAGACACATAAAACATACCCATAAACATGACATTAAACATATAAGATACAACATACATTTGTGCAATGGACATTCATATAAATTAATACTGTAACAAATTTTATATTTTGTCTATTCTGCTTTCAAAGATTATATATGTTACTCTCCCATCTCATTTAATTATTGTTTTAATTCTTTTACATTTATTAGAAAAATAATAAATATAAGATCTAATTATTTGAAAATTTTTAAATAATATCTCAAAAATTAATATATGTCTACCATGATAATTGTAAGACAGTAGATTCTATCTTTGAATAGTCTAAATGACAGCCATTTATTTCCTCAGTTGAATAGCCGTTATTGTGGATCGACTCCTTTTCATTTTTTCTCTTCTTGTAGACACACGACATGGAGAGAAATTATTGACCAAAATTTAATTGATTAAATTAAAATTTCAATCATAATTTAGATAATTAATATTTCATAAAAAAAATTAATAATGCCTAAATTATAGCAACATATTGTGTTATTCATCAACACATTTATAATTTTTTCTCACTCTTCATACTTTTTATTCCAAAGCAGTATCTATCTTTCATTCTTTAAAATTTTTTTTGACAACTTAAAATTATGCTATTAATTCTCTGTAGCTAATGTTAAAGAGAAAGTTCCACAGAAAATTATAATTATAGAATAATTCAATTCAATAAAAAAGAAGGCAACAAGAAGATAGATACTCGTAGCCGTAGGAAAATATAAGTAGGAACAAAGAGAAAAGTTTAAAATGTATTTATAGATAAGATAATATATTGTTATGATTATGGCATTACTAACTTATTTAAAAAATATTAATTATTTAAATTATGATTAGGTTCTTAATTAAATAAATGAAAACTTAGTCATTAGTTTTTTCTATGTCGTGTGTCTTCAGTCCAAGTAAGAACTCCAAAAAAAATGAAAATTCCTTTATTGTCATCATTCTAATAATATGGAAAAATAACACAAATTTCACTACTTTAAAGCCTAATTATGTTCAATTTTTAAAATTATTTTTTATGCCAGATTTCAATCCACATTTACATGTATTTGACGCATTCAAATATATGTATCTCAAATACATAGGGTTAAAATTAGGTGTAATTTATTCCAGATACACTGTATTCAAGTGGCACACTTACTCTCTTACTCGTTCACCTCCCTCTCTTTCTCGATCGTCTCTAAGTTATATATCTATATTTCAGAATGTATCTTGTATCTGTGATACATGTATCTAGTGTGATTTGTATGTATCTAGGTTACAATGACTCTCTTGCTCGCCTCCCTCCCTCCCTCTTTTGCCTCTCTACCTATGTTGATGTATTTTAAAATGTATTTTTATCCCATATACATATATTTAGTGTGATTCACATGTATTATCTGAGATATATTGACTCTTTTGCTTGCCTTCCTCCTATTTTACTCGCCTTTATATCCTCTCTCACCCGCTTCTCTCCCTGTGAATTTGTATTTTAGAATGTATCTAGAAGCAACAATACATACATGTATCTAGGTGTATTTGATCTGAAATTTAGTATGCAATTATTAATTAGTGAGACAATATATAATTATTTCAAACTAGCTATAGAGAGAATTAATATATATGATAAGAATATAGATGTGATTAGGTTGTTTTTCCTTCGAATATTACTCCAATATTGACGCTGGCTAATGGTAACTCATTAGTTATTAGCCATTATACTGTTCTTTATGGCCTATTAATCTTCATCTTTATTGTTTGAATTTCCAGAAAATTTTGAAGGATTCTCTCATCTCAATCCTATAAATGATTTGCTTCTAGATTCATGGAAGAGGAAAAGTAGAGAATTTTCTTCTTGCCATTTTTCGTACATTTTTGTGTTGGATTTTTCTATTCTTAATAAAAAATTTATTAGATTCTGACACCCAATTTTATAGTAGAAGAACTTGTTGAATTTCAAGATAAATATCTATGTTGAATAAAATATTCTTAAGGATAACACCCACGAAAAAAATGAGAAAATTGCCTGATTTCTGTTCTGTCGCCCATAAAATGCTCAGAAGCGCCAATAATGCGCCCCATGCCTACTAAAACTCTTAGCGGGCTTATTATGGACGATTTCAAAAAGTTTTTCGAGAAAAACAGGCCTGAAGCCCTAGCACCTTCAAAATCCATGAGCTAACACTCACAAAAAGCTGAGAAAATCGTTTTATTCTTGTTCCATCGCCCATAAAATTCCCGGAAGTGTCGGCAAATTAAATGAGCCCCTTCCCTACTGGAACTCTTAACGAACTCGTTACAAATGGTTCCATGAACTTTTTCTGAGAAAAACGATCTCGGAGCTCTAGCACCTCCAACATCTATGGGCTAGCACACACAAAACTGAGAAAATCGCTTGATTCCTATTCTGTCGCCCATAAAATGCTCAAAAGTGTCGATAAATTCGCCTCGAGCCTACTAGAACTCTTAGCAAACTCGTGACGGATGGTAACATAAAGTTTTTCGAGAAAAATGGGTTCGGAGCTCCAGCACCTCCAAAATTCGTGGGCTAGCTAACACCTACGAAAAATTGAAAAAATTGTATGATTCCTATTTCGTCGCCCATAAAATGCTTAAAAGCGCCGGTAAATGCACTCTGATCCTATTGGAACTCTTAACGGACTAATTACGGATGGTTTCATGTAGTTTTTCGAGACAAAAAGGCCCAAAGCCTCGGCACCTCCAAAATTTGTGAACTAACACCCATGAAAAACTAAGAAAATCGTCTGATTCCTTTTTCGTCGCCCATAAAATACTCAAAAGCATAAGTAAATGCGCCATGGGCCTATTGGAACTCTTAGTGCATTCGTTACGAATGGTTCCGTGAAGTTTTCAGAGGAAGACAAACCTCGAGCTCCGACACCTTCAAAATTCATGGGCTAACACTCACGAAAAACTAAGAAATAAAACTGCCTGCTTCATGTTCCGTCGCCCATAAGATGCTCAAAAGCACCGGTAAATGCGCCCCAGGCCTACTAGAACTCTTAGCAAACACGTTACGGACGGTTCCGTAAAGTTTTTTGAGAAAAATGAACCTGAAGCCCTGGCACCTTCAAACTTTGTGGGCTAACACACGAAAAAACTGAGAAAATCATCTAACTCCTGTTCCGTTGCCCATAAAACGTTCAAAAGTGGCAATAAATGTGCCCCGGGCCTACTAGAACTCTTATCAGACTCATTACGGGTGGTTCCATGAAGTTTTCTGAGAAAAACAGGCCTGAAGCCCTAATACCTCCATAATCCATAGACTAACACCCATGAAAATTTGAGAAAATCGCATGATTCCTGTTCTGTCACCTATGAATTGTTCAGAAGCTTCGGTATATGCCCCCTGGCCTACTGAAACTCTTAACAGACTCGTTACGGATGATTTCGTAAAGTTTTCCTAGAAAAATAGGCCCAGAGCCCCGACAACTCCAAAATTTGTGGGCTTACATCCACAAAAAATTACAAAAAATGCATGATTCCTGTTTCGTCGCTCATAAAATGCTCAGAAGCACCGGTAAATGCACCTCATGCCTACTGGAAATATTAGCGGACTCATTACAGACAATTACGTGAAGTTTTCCAAGAAAAATGAATTTGGAGCCTCGACACCTTCAAAATTCATGAGCTAACACACACAAAAAATTGAGAAAATTGCCTAAATCCTGTTTTGTTCCCATAAAATACTCAGAAGCGCCGGAAAATGCGCCCCTAACTTCTTTGACATGCCTCAGGCTTTGGAAAATTCTCTACAGTGTTCGTGATCAAGTATGTTATGTAAGATTTCCAATAATAATTTATAAAGTTACTAGGTAATTAGCCCGCGCTACGCGCGGTTATAAGTAATCGAATTAAGTTTATATATGTTAATATAAAAATTAATAAAATACTCTAAA
>JBCEWC010002133.1:0-36226 GCA_038996855.1 Solanum aculeatissimum
ATACTAGTGCTCTCTCTTTTGTAACTACTTTGCATCTTCTAGATGCCATGAATGGAATCAATTACTTCATCCAAAAAAAATTATGTATAGTTGATGTAGATCAAATGATAGAACTGATAGGAAGCTTGTAAGTTTTGTTTGGGTCATGGTTGTAACCCCTTTTGATGGTGGCCAACATTTCCTTAATGCTGAGGAATACTACTTACCAATTGTCAAAAGCAATAGTAATACAATTGAAGAATAAGATAGACATAGAAAAATAATAATTATACTGATAAGTAGACAAGGAGCAAACAAGGACTTCTGAAATTTCATAAGGTCTTGCTAGAGTTCTTGTTGAGTAAAGCCTGATATTTATGTGGGATTAAGGTAAAGGGGCAGGTTCATACTCCCCTGAGTTTGAAACTGGTGAGCACAATTAGGGTTGGGCCATCCAGCCCAATAAGGAGTTCTGGAGTTATTTGAAAAAAGCCCTTGGAGCTTTTCTTGTAAACTATCTTCTGTGCTAGTTTCTTTAAAAGTTTATATTTTGTATTTTAATATTATATTGTTGTAAAAAGCAGGTTTTGGAGAGAAACAAATTCGATGCTGCTCGATTTGCACCTTTCTGGAATGAAATTGTCAAGAATTTGAGGGAAGAAGATTACATTACTAATCTGTGAGTGACTGTTTTTTGTTATTTTGCTAACCCAGTTTCAGTTTGCTACTAACTAAATTGATTTCGTTCAACCTCTTAATTTTGATGGATTGATTTTCAACCTATAGGGAGATGGAACAGCTTTTGATGCCTAAGAATTCTGGGAGTCTGCCTTTAGTTCAATGGCCTCTTTTCCTATTAGCTAGCAAGGTTGAGCAGTTGTTTGAGTGCTGACAGTTTCTTGCGTTTCCATTTTTTCCTGATGCAAAATGTGATCTATGCAGTTAACTGTCATGTTGAAGGCTGTATATCTTTATATTTATGCTGAATGTGCAGATATTTCTTGCAAAAGATATAGCTGTGGAGAGTAAAGACTCACAAGATGAGTTATGGGATAGGATTTCTAGGGATGATTACATGAAATACGCAGTTGAAGAGTGCTATTACGCCATCAAGTTTGTTCTTACATCCATATTAGATGATGAAGGAAATGATGAAGGAAAGCAGTGGTAAGATTTCAAATCCTTCAGAGTCATCCTGTTTTTTATGAACTCAAACAAGTAACCGTTATTTAGAGTTATGCATAGTCAGTTTATATTCTCTGTTTTGTTTACTGTGTTAGGGTTGAAAGAATATATGATGATATTCATGGGAGCATTACTAAAAGGAGTATTAATGTGGACGTTGATATGAATAAGCTGCCACTGGTGATTCAGAAAGTAACTGCACTAATGGGAATACTGGTACTTATTCTTTTCAAGTTTGATAACTTTTATACTTAAGACACATAAGGTCTGCTGCATTCCTTTGGGATTTTCTATTTCCCAGTATCCTTACCATCACTAACACTGGGGACTAGATAGTATTAAACTTCCATTAGGACTAACAGCCTGTTTGGACTGGCTTTTGGCTTTTGACTTATTAGTCAGAAGCCATAAGTTAGAAATTCTAGCTTATGACTTTTGGCTTATTTTTTTTTTTTTAGCTTAAAACAAAGTGCTTATAGCCAAACACTCCAAAAGTGCTTAAAAGCTCTTTTGGCGTAAAAACACTTAAAATAAGACAATCCAAACAGGCTCTAAGTTTGAAAATCAGTGATATGCTTTAGTGCTGTCTAAGAGGCGGACGAAGCTCTTGTCAACAGATTTAGCAAACATGTTCCCTTAGAAATGGTCAAAAGACTCAAATCTAATGGTCTCCCCTTGTTCATGTTCTATGACCTTCCGAGTGTCTGCTGCTCTCATCAAGTCCTGTGTGGATATTTATCTTTCTGTCTTTCTGCTTATGACTGTTGAAATACTGTCACGTAGAAAAAGGAGCATACACCAGAGCTTGAAACTGGGGCTGTTAAAGCTATTCAAGATCTGTATGATGTTCTGCGACTTGATGTCCTTCACTTCAACATGAGGTACTTCAGATAACTTATCATATTTCTGGGATTATTATACTCTTGAGTATGATGCATAATTACTATGATGCCATTTTAGAGAACACCTTGACACATGGAACATTTTATCAAAAGCAAGGAATGAAGGCAGGTTGTTCTCAAAGTTAAAGTGGCCGAGAGATGCTGAGTTGGTAGGCTTGCATCTGGTTTCCTTTTCCTTTCCGTTAAGTTTTTTTCTGTCTTCTCTCTGCTCCTTTTTCTTTGAGTTCACTAAGGTTCCTAAAAGTGCACAAAATATATGCAGAAGGAACTGATTAAAAGACTTTATTCTATCCTAACTATTAAAGAATCCGCTGCCAACATACCCAATAATCTTGAAGCTAGGCGTCGGTTAGAGTTTTTCGCCAATTCACTTTTCATGGAGATGCCTGTAGCGAGACCTGTCCGTGAGATGCTATCCTTCAGGTCTGTTCTTTCACATTGTTACTGACTTTCTGTTTATTTAACCATCTTCAGACCCATCGTGAGAAATTTCTACTCTTGCAGTGTGTTCACCCCATATTATTCAGAAACTGTTCTTTACAGCATGTCAGAACTCCTTAAGAAAAATGAAGACGGGATTTCTATTCTGTTTTACCTCCAGAAAATATATCCAGGTAATCATTGTTTCTTTAAGCAAAGCAGTAAGCAGAAATAGATGGTATTTTCCATTCACATGACTTGATCTTATTTCTCTGCTGTTCATTTAGCTGACTGAATACAATTTTGGGCTGAGCTACTTTTGAGTGTTGCCTTTTTTACCCTTTCTAGTTAATTGGTGCTGCTCAACTGATTGACTTTAACAATTTTGTTCATGGTATCCTTAATTTTATATTTTTCTCGTGGAGAATTTTGTTTTTAGTGTTCATTTCATGTATCTTCCTAGAGTATTTTAAAGTCATCTTTAAGATCACTAATTGTGAGATGACAATGCAAATTGTATCAAGCTCCAAGATATTGGGAATAAATTGACTTGCATCTTTTCCTAGGTAAATGCATATTTTATCTCTCTTTTATGACCTGCAATGTTATGTTAGATTGAAGCTATATTAATTGGTACTTGGTAGCTTTTATTTGTCTGGATCAATACTTGTAGTGGCAGTGTTCAGGGAAGCGTGAAGCGAAAAAAAGTGATAAGACCCTGCTTCACGCTTTAAGCGAAGTGCTCGCTTCATTGAAGTGAAGCGTAAGTTAAAAGAAAAGAGACCAAAATAAATAAGACAATATATATAAGCAAGATTTCAAATTAAAAACTAAAATGTAAACATCAAAAAATCCTCCATATACATAACACAAGCAAAATCAAAGTTATTCATGATTCAACATCTAATTTTTTTTAATTCTACAATTTTTCTACTACAAGATTGTCAAAATCTTGTATTCCTCCATTATTATTATAATTCTCATCATCTTCTTCAAGTTCATCACCATCTCTTTCAGCTTCATCAACTAGGGAGAGACTTGTAGCTACTTCTTTTCCCCTCCTATTTGAGCTTGAAGTATTTCCCATAACGGTTCTCCTCAACCCCATTTGCCTCCCCAACGCCACCCCAAGTGAAGTAAGAATCTCCCTCAAAAATTTCTTCATCCTCAGCATTCTCAACTCCAGTTTGCCATTCATTGGCATCATCAATATTGTCCAAAAGAATTGGATCAATCACATTTCGAGCATTGTAACGACGCCTCAAAAAGAGAGCAAAAACTAGGTCCATGGAGAAGCATAAGAAAAAAGATGTAGAAGAAGAAACAAGAAGAAGAAGAAAGAAAGAGAAATTATTTGAAGGAGGAGAGGAATGCGTGAAAACCCTAGAGGAGAAGGAGACTGGTAGTCCAACTAAATTGGGTCTCTTGAAAAAAAAGTTGCAGCTCTTTTTTTCACTTTTAATCGACTTTCAAGACTTAAAAACAATGAAGTGTCGCTTCAGTGCTTCATCGCTTCAGCCTTTGAAGCGATCGCTTCTCTGCACCTTCATCGCTCCTAGTCTGCAAAGCGTAACTGGCTCGCATCGCTTCGCTTCGTCGCTTAAAGCGATGAAGCACTCACTTTCCAGAACACTGTGTAGTGGTATATTTTAGGCCATGTAACAAATCATATAGAAGAATAAAAGCATGACCTAATGATCTTTTGTCCGAGTAATTTTTTTCGTTGAATTCTTGGGTCATGTTTGACCCTATATGGTCCATGGCAATGGTTTCTATGTCCTTTTTTATGACTAGGGGAACCCGCAGCCGCTACCTTTGGGTGTGCACAGGGTAAACCCCCGCTCCTATGCAATAGCTCACAAACTACATAGGAGAGTTAACCAGCACTAGGCAAGTCCAGTGCAATGAGCTCGACCCAAAAGGCAAACAATGGTTTCTGTGTCCTTCGCTGGGTAGGTTATGCATTTTATTTGATGGCTCTCCTTTTCTTTTCTGATTTGTCAGTGTAGAGGAAATGTCTTCAACAACAACGGCAACATTTTTTAAAACAGGTTTTGTAGAGGAAATGTATGAATAATGGAAATTTTCCTTCAACCTAATATCTTTCCAAAAAAGAAAATCTAATATCCAAAATATGCCTTATGGATTCTGTTCTCTTTCCACTGAAGATCTAGCCATGGACAAGGGTTTCTGGCAGGGGATACTGTGTGACAAGCTGTTTAAGGACCACTTGTATTAGCTCATTTGTTGTTTTCCTATGTCATGGGGAGGAAGAATTGGGGAGAGATGATTAGACATGATACATTTTCAGCTCACCGAGGATATGACCATAGATAGGAAAACATGGAGGTTGAGGATTAGGGTAGATGGTTAATTGGTTCCTCCCTTCCTGTGGGAGATCATTGGTCTAGCGTGGAGCACCTTGGCTGCTCCCTCTTCTACTTAGTAGTATCATCAGTATTATTCTATTATTATCTTATTCTTCAATTGTATTACTACTGTTGTTTCTTTACTTTGGCTATATTTACTATTCTTGCTGTCAAGTATTCTTAAAGTCCACATTATTTTTACCACAACTTTTACTCTTGTATTTGTCAAATCTGTTTCAAAAAAGGCTTTCCTTGATCCAATGGTCTATTAGAAACAACCTCTCTACCTCGCACAAGGTAGGGTTAAGGTCCGCGTACACCCCATCCCCTGCAGACCCACTTGTGGGACTGGGCATGTTGTTATTGTTATGGTGTTTACTTGTGTCCTTCCTGACATACTCTCCTTGGTTGCTAGACCTCGGAAACTTTTGTATCCCATATTATTATCTTTGGAACAGAAGTAGACAAACAATGCTGGTTGGTGATATGTATTTAGAATGTTGTAAGCAATCATCTTCAATTAATAATCTACAGCTAATTGTTGGTCAATATCTGGTTAGTTGGTGATGTGTATTTAGAATGTTGTCTTCAGGATGCTTTTAAGTGTCTTAAAACCATAGGTAGTTTCTCTTTGTAGACATTTTTTTTGGAATACCACATTTTTGTTGCAGTTATGACTGCTTCTTGATTTTGTCGACTCATTGTCTTGGGAAGTTACATTTGAATGATATTCTCCTCTTTGTTGTCGTTTCACTGAGAGGAAAAGAAATTGTTGGATGCAGATGAATGGAAAAACTTTCTTGCACGAATAGGTCGTGACGAGAACATCTCAGAGAAAGAACTTAATGATAATCCAAATGACATTCTTGAACTTAGGTTCTGGGCTTCATACCGCGGGCAAACATTGGCCAGAACTGGTACTTGTTATTTCTCTGCTCTATTCTAAAATTTGTAGCATATGCTGTATCCTTCAATGTTTAATACTACACCTCTGATTGCATCATGAACCTGAGGAATGATGTCTAGGTGTTACGTCAAATTGATTCTTACATATTTTGGGTTTGGAATAGACCATGTGTGTTCCCTTTGGACTTAAAATATCTAGGATCAAGCTGTCTACTTGCTCTGTTTTTCTCTTTGTGAGACTTTTACTTTGATGCTACTACTACAACAACTATGCCTCAAATCTCATGCTAGTGTATTTTGTGGATTCATCACTTAATGACAAGTTTTATGTTGGCTGGGCCCACTTTGTACCGGTCAATGGAATCTTTATGCTCAAAACTCAGATTTGAGTAGTCATTTATTTGCACTACTCAAGGGGTTGGAACTTCCACTTAAATCTTCTTGGGGGATTCCATCCGCTGCAACCCTCCTTTATCCTGCCTCGAGACCCCCCAATAAAAGCAAAGCGTACACAGACTGAGTTGACAGTCCCAAGCTCACTTGTTGTTTGATACATAAGATAAAATACTAGACATTCAAGATGATTAGTATAAATTATTAACACTTCCAGTTTCATTTAAAAAGAAGAAAGAAGATTAGAACAAATTGTTTAAAAGAAAAGAAAGAAATGATGCTGTTATATGAAGAGTGAGTATAAGATGATGTTGTTTGAATTTGTTTAAAAGAGAAGAAAGAATAAATTGAAGGTGTTAAATGAAGAGCGAGTATAAGATAATCTTGTTTGGATTTATCTGGAAAAGATGAATGACTATGACATGATTAGGAACAGAGAAATTTTGAAACTATATTTACAACGAATGGAAGACTGAATGACCTGTTCGGCCATGAGATTATTCACCTTTTTCTGGAAATTTTTTACTTTATTTGAAAATTAGCATTTGGTCATGAAATTGTAAATACAACTTGAAGTTATATTGGAAATTTGGAAAACACTCAAAACCTTGTTTCTCTTTCACTTTCAATATCTTTTACCTAATTTTTTCATCTAAAAAAAAACCCCTAAATTTTATATTTTTATAAACATGACTCCATTAAATTATATATCATGTTTTTAGGACAAGTACATTCAAACACCCAATATTATTTGCAAAAATTATAACCAAACACAACTCCAACTTCATTAATCCAAAAGTGAAAAAATATTTGTGATAGTATGTGGTATATTCAAATTCTAAGTATTCTTTGCGAAAAGTATGGCTAGACGCAACTCCAACTTTAAAAATTTCAACTAAAGTGAATAATATTTGATTTTCACGGCCAATGCCCATTTAAATCCTGATAAAGAATGCAAAGGGAGAGGTCTGCTTTTGAAGAAGAAGTTCAAAGTTGAACTTTCTGCCTCCCGTGATGGAAAAGTTAACTGATGGGCTGCTGAGGCAGACTTAGGTACTGAAATGTGTATTAGAAAAAATAAAAGCCCTAATAGGTACTTACCGAGCATACCCGTGTGCATACTTGTGCTAGGTTGGTTCTCATGCTTCCCTTTCCTGAATAATGATGCATACCTGCTTGCTTTTCTTATAAATTTCTTTCCTTTACACAACCCTTCTGGAGTTCTGCAGTTCGTGGAATGATGTACTACAGGAAAGCACTAATGCTTCAATCGTATTTGGAACAGATGATTACTGGAGGTTTGATTTTCTGAAAACCCAAAACAACAAATGATTTGGTTGATTTTCTCTTTCTTCACCAGTTCTCATCTTCTGTACCTTGTTAGATACTGAAGCAGGAATTACACCAAATGAAACTACAGATACTCAAGGATTTGACTTGTCTCCTGAATCAAGAGCACAGGCAGATCTGAAATTTACATATGTTGTCACATGCCAGATATACGGGAAACAGAAAGAAGAGCAAAAGCCTGAGGCTGCAGATATTGCATTACTAATGCAAAGGTGATATTTGTTTTCGATTTTGATGAATGGAAAGGATAGATTCTATTTTTCCCTTATTCAGAAAAAGAAGAAGAGGATATTCTGTTTTAGAGCTGATGTTAAAATCTCTTAACGGACTTTGGGATTGACTTCCATTGTAGAAATGAGGCTCTTCGAGTTGCTTTCATTGATGAGGTTGAAACTCTTAAAGATGGGAAGGTGAATAAAGAATACTTGTCAAAGCTTGTAAAGGCTGACATCAACGGCAAAGATAAGGTGCCATTCTTTTTCTGCTCTAAAACCTGCTTAAGGATGTCCATGTCATTTCCATTATGCTATTCTATGTAGTCATCACTTAAAAATTCGTTCTGTGTGTTTCTGCTTGTATAATATACATAGCTGTACAAAAATGTGCAACTATTTGTGCTTTGTAGTTCAGCACAGCAAATTAGTAAAAAATTGCATCAGCTCTTGAGAATTTGAAGCATAATCTGAATGAAGCTGGGTCTGCTCTTGGTATTGCTGTTCAGTCAATTCTTTTCCTGTTGGGCTTTTGCTATTTTTGCTGTTACCTTAGATTATGTTGAGGTTCTAAAACATCAACATGGGGAAATGATGTTGTGTTGTAGCTTAAACCAACAAATTCCTACTTGGGAAAAGGAAGTAAATGGTTTTATAAGTTGGGTTGTGGGGTTAATTAGTCCTAGAGGTCCTTTTTGGGTTATTACAACTTTCAATACCCCATAGATGGAGTATATCCCAGCCTGTATCTGTCCAGTTTTTTAAGTTGTCAAATGAAAAAAAGGGTTCTTTTAAGTATTGACTTGGACCTTCTCTACTCATGTTATTCCAAACGGTAACAATAGTTGGAGCTTGTTGGAATCGTACAAACAAAATATGTTTTGTCTTCGACTCTCTGGTCTCTAGTTGTTTTGGATGGCAACGGAAGTGGGCTGAATGAAACATGGATTAAGTTCTACATTTGCAAAGAATTAAATGGAAGCTTCCCATAGACATCACATAAGCTTACATCGACAATCCTCCATCACATATTGGACGTACAATGAGGATATTCCTTCTTTGAGTGTGCATTTTGGGTTCAAAATCAAACTAATTTTAGGCTAGTAGAAGAAGGGAATCAAAATGAATTGCTTGCATGGTCATTGGCACTTAAGCATAAAAGTGTGTCCTTTTGGAACAAGTGTTCTAGGGCTACCTTTGAGTTGTACGTCGAGTATTTTTTTAACTGATCAGACAATAGCAGTGTTGACTATGATATATGGTCATAAAGTAATGATTGACAAGGGAAACCAAAAGTCTTATCCTTTGTGACGCACAGGGTAAAATCCCCGCTCCTATTCAATAGCTCGCAAGCCACATCGGAGAGGGAACCCTCACTAGGCAAGCCCGGTGCGATGAGCTCAACCTAAAAGGCAAACCTCTTGTTTTCGTTGGCAAGGGGTTTCAAACTTGAGACCTTCAACATGGAAGTCCCAAACCCAAACTACTGGGCCATTCCGAAGGGCCTGTTTTCTTCTAACACTTCTTAATTCTGGTTATAAAACAATTAGAAGTAAGATGAAAGTTGCTGTTTTCTGATTGATGCTTTCCTCAACCATTTGCAGTAATTTTATGTAAAGTAATATAATGTTCTTTTGCTGGAACTATTTTGATTATAAAAAAAAAAGTAATATAATATCATAAATCTGTACTTGATAAGATATTGTTTTCAAACTTTTGCCTTGTACATTAAAAATTGTAATGCTTGTTTTTTTTCTTCATGAGTGCAGGAAATCTACTCAATTAAATTGCCTGGAAATCCGAAACTTGGTGAAGGAAAACCTGAAAATCAAAATCATGCCATTATCTTTACACGCGGAAATGCACTGCAAACAATCGACATGAACCAGGTAACCAAGTATTTATTGTTTGGTTGACTGTTAGTGTGTACCTTGTGGTATACCTCATGTACAGCTATTTTGGTTCTCTTGAGATTTTTTTTTCTCCCAATAGATAGCTGATGAGATATGCTCCAATAACTAAGTGATATTTTGAAGAAAACCCTACCATAGTGAGTACAGTGGTGAAATGAAGTGCAGACCTTTTAATAGTTCTACAAAATAATCCTGTTAGCAACTCTTTGAAGTATATAGTTCGGCCCTTTATCAACATCGGGGAACCATTTAATTTTCTAACTTTCTTTCTTTTTTTATTTCTTTTAAAATACATATTGATAAAGAAATGAACCTTGGGCATAATGCAATCCCAAAAGCTAGCTCATGAAGTGAGGATTGCCATATAAGAAGACCAAGTTCCCCTTCCCATACCAATGTGGGAATCTTACACCTCGCACGCCAAGGCTAGCCATTAGAGCGTGAGCAACATATGGAGCCCAACATTGGGTGAACAAAGAATTGGATTGGATCTGATTCTGATATTGAGTCTCAACAATACAGCAAAAATAAATCAATAATAGGAAACTTTCTAGGAGCAGTGAAACTTCTCCATGAAAGGTGACTGCCTGGTTGGAAAGTTGTCTGTTGCAAAATCTGGATGGGTGATGCCGGAATGAGACCAGTGTTTATCAAAGGCGAAAAGCGCAAGAAAGCTCAAGGTCCGTTGGGGCTTTAAGCGCAAATAAAGTGTGAAGCACTTTCTGGTAGTTGGCTTTCTTGGGCTGGTTGCACAATTGAGAGGTGTCTCCTGGTGGTACTGGTTTGGGCACAAAGAGTGACAACCTTGTTGGATAGTGACACACTGGCTGGAAAAATTGCACAATGGCGATGCTTCTCTCTAATATAATATGTTGCTGGTAGCTGTGCAACAACTAATTTTCTCACCTACAAATTATAGTAATTATAACAAGTCCCTGTTCACTTACTGATGTTGGAATCTAGCACATTTCCTATGCCCTTCCAAGGGCAAGGAGGGGTCTAAGCAGCAACGATAGATTCTAGGATTCCTCTACGATTTTTTACGTGATGGTCTAGGTTTACTGTGATTTTATGTGTGGTATGTGTTATCACGGGAATTCTTGGCAGTATTTTAGCTAACTTTTGGTGTGACATAGCTTGCTTTATGAACTTTCCACTAAGGAAATTACGCCTAGTGTCCTCCAAAGTGTTCGGTCTTGAACTTTTGTCCCTGCTTAATAAAATCATTAAAATGACCTTAACCTGCAAAAATTCATTAGGAAGAATTTATGTTGCCCATCAGGCATAGGTTCTAGTGTAAATATCTTGAACATCTGTCTTATGGCGAGAAGTTACAACTTATGCTTGTGAACAACATACCTAAGTTCTAACTTTTGTCTATAAATAAGAACTTCTAGTTAATTGAGGAGGTACACTGTCATAAAATGTCCTGAACGTTGCCTTCTGGGCAAAAGTAGTACCTAAGTACTAACTTTTGCCTATAAGGATGAACTTCTGGTCAATTGAGGAGGTTCACTTTCTTAAACGTTGAAATTTTTTGAGGTGGAGACTATTTAAAAAAGAAATAGTTAAGCGGGGCCAAAAGGTCAAGACCACCCCTTATGGAGGCCATTTTTGTCGGACTTATCTTATGGGGGATAAAATATTTAAGACCAGCCCATCTTAGGACCATTTCTGAACTTAACCCCTTCCACTTACTTTTGACGTGCCACTTCTTGTGCTAAATCTGACCACTCTTTCAATGGCGGCGTGTAGAGCCACAAGTACTGCACAGGATCTCATAACTTACTGTGTTGCTGAAACTAGTTCAGTCAACATAAACAATAACAATCATCTAAATTAAGCATCCGTACACAGTTGGCATCTCCAAAATTTCATTAAAAGGGATTTCTGGAGATCCCCAGTGAACAACCTTCACATGAATTGCTGAGGATCCAATAAGTCTTCAATGACACCAAAGAGATTTTAAATGAATGGAATTGAGATATGAGTGGAATACAATGAAATAGAGCCACTTTTGAGGTTCTCTGAAGGAAGATTCGAGCTCATATTGGTCATTGAGAATTGAATTCTATGAGATCGAATATCCTATTGTTCCTCAGTAGCTCAGTGGTAGAGGAGTTGGTTAACATCAGCTAATACAGTAGTTTCTGACAAAATTACAGAGAAGAACTCCAGTTGTCAATTATATCTTCTGATACATTTGTTTCTAGTTTTTTCAGAAGAAGAAGAACAACAACATACCCAGTGAAAATCCCACAAGTGGGGTCTGGGGAGGGAACAATGTACGCAGACCTTACCACTACCTCGTAGAGATAGAGAGGTTTCAGAAGAATAAACCCAAAATATGACAATTTCTGCACAAATATAACATCTGATTGAACATTTGGTAATTTCGTAAGAAACTACTGGATCAGCTGATACTATTGCTTTTGATGCTCCAAAACACTTGGCTAACTGAATTCCCTCCCTTTTCCACGCTATAGGGTTATCAAAGTGGTTAATAAAAGATTTGAAACTGACTCAAAATCATTGATTAGTATTTTCAAAACTTGTTCTGCCAGTTCTCTAGTTTCAATATCTAAACCTGTAGAAGAACACAATGTTTTGTGCTAACATTAAATGTACTCTGATCTTGTCCTTTTTTTTGTCAAATATTATATTACCTCACAGGGTAGGGGTAGGGGAATTTGAAGGGGATAACTATGAGATTCAAACTTTCCACCTACCTACTTTTGGTCCTAAAAATTGTGTTTTTGTTTTCTTTTCATTAAAGAATCTTACCCCAATTTGGATCTTTTCCGGGGGTGGGGGGAGGGTTGTTATCTTAATTACAACACAAAACGTGGAGAACTCTTGGTCTTGTTTCCGTGTCCCATATCTGCTGGAGCAGAGCTTCAAAGAGAGGAAAAATAAGTAAAATGCTTGTTGCAGACTAATTTTCACCTAAAATTTGAGCGCATACAATACACAACCTGGAGATTAGATGTTTCTGATTTATCTTACAACAACAACTGCTTCCCTACAGCCCTACACACTAATTTCCTTGCTTTATACTCATAGTTTCACCCTTTGACCACAACTCCTGGCCCCTTCCCCTCTGCTCGCCTCTCCACACCCCATTCGTAGTTTTCTAGTGTGCCCCCAATTGGTCTTCCTTCCCCTTTTGCCCAACCCATATTTGCCTACTTCATCACCTTGGATCAGTTATTTATTCGTATTTTTTCCTTTTATTTATTAATGAATATTCTAGCCGATCCCAACTATCTACATCCAGATGTTTCTATTAGTCACTTCTAATTACTCTTTACAGTTGTAATCAGAAACTTTTTTCTTTTCTGATGACTATTTGAGTAATTTATTGTCATAATATCATCTTTGTTTTATGAATGAATTTATTGAATGAGCTTTTCGTATCACCTCTTCAAATAGTTCCTCTATCAGGTTGTTTGTCAAAATGATACACTCACTTGATTTTTCAATTCATCCTATCTTCTTAGTGTTACAGTTTTATCTTGCTTTATTGTATTTTGTTTTGCAATTTGATTGCACATTGATACTGTGATGTTGCAAATTTTGCGAGCAAGCTTTCTTTTCTCTTTATTTTTTTTTCTTCTTATTTTGTTTGTTTTAGTTGCTTCTCTTATCATTCGTAGATTTTCCCAATCTCATGGATAAACAAACCAACCTTTCATCTTTGATAGTCTGAGCGAATTATATATTCATTCATATCACCACCAACTGAACAAGTGAGACTCCATTTTGTTTGATAGACCCAATCTTACCTAACCTCTCACTATGTATTGATCCCACAGGATAATTATTTTGAAGAGGCTCTGAAGGTGAGAAATCTTCTTGAGGAGTTCTTCCAAGATTATGGAATTCATCCTCCTACAATTCTCGGTGTTAGGGAGCATGTGTTTACTGGCAGGTAATTTTGAATCTAATGAAATATTCTTGTGTCATTGTGTTTCTTGAACAGTCATCTTATATGTGTTTTATGTTTCAGTGTTTCTTCGTTGGCGTCCTTCATGTCTAACCAAGAAGCTAGCTTTGTGACAATGGGCCAGCGTGTTCTGGCAAATCCTTTGAAGTGAGTGAGCATTTATTATGATGATAATTTTTATTGCACAGGGAGTCAATTTGTGACAGATTGTGAAATTCTTCAGAGTTCGTATGCACTATGGACATCCAGACGTCTTTGACAGACTTTTCCATATTACTCGTGGTGGTATCAGTAAAGCATCACGTGTGATTAATATCAGTGAAGACATCTTTGCAGGTAACCAATTTGCTCCTGAGCTCTCCACAGCATGCATGTTGTTTGTGCATCTCCATTTTACGGCCTCTTGGTTAGAAGCTTTCTCACATAAGAGGATATCCCCCGGAGTAATGAACCTTGCTATAGCTTATAGGTTCATATGATTCTTCTCTGCTGCTAACATACTTATTCTCAACTTGTGTCTTCTTGTTTGAACTGCATCCCATACCTTTGTTCATTTCTGTAAAATCTTCAACCAGCTGCATGTTAGTAGTGTATTTAATTATAATTGTAATGTAAATCTTTACAAGTCTTTTAATAATCTGAAACTCAAAAGCACTATTTGGAAAGATTGGCCTAAAAGCACATCTCAAAATAAGCAGATTTTGGATGTTTGGCCAAACAGTCTTAACACTTTGAAGTATAAATGCAGGGTTTAATTCAACTCTACGGCAGGGAAATATTACTCACCATGAATACATCCAGGTAATTTTTTCCAACCTTTCTGTCTTTGAATACATATGATTGCAGTGCCTAAACTAAGTCCATGCAGGTCGGCAAGGGACGAGATGTCGGACTCAATCAGATTGCATTGTTTGAAGGCAAAGTTGCTGGTGGTAATGGCGAACAAGTTCTAAGTAGAGATGTTTACAGGCTTGGCCAGCTCTTTGATTTCTTTAGAATGTTATCATTCTACTTTACAACTGTCGGATACTACTTCTGCACAATGGTACAAATTTGCATTTTAATGCTGAGTCACTGTTGTTAGTTATGATCTCTTGGACTTAATTGCATGAGTTTTGTTCTGGGTTGTGCTTTAATATGCATGTTGCAGCTATCACCTCCAGGTATATGTTGGTATTTCTGACAGATCCTTTTAACTTTTGTGCAGTTGACAGTTCTTAGTGTTTATGCTTTTCTCTATGGCAAGGCATATCTGGTAAGTACTGAGACGTTTTTTAAGCTTTAAGGTACAAGTTTTAACTCCAGATGTTTAAGTTATTATGATAGGGTTGCACACTTTTACCTTCCCGAGTAAGTTAAGGCTACTCATTTGGTCAACCTATTTGTTTGCACTAATGTTATCCTCACGGCGCAGTCAGCATTTTGATAATTCTGGACCAAACTTATTCTTCCAAATTGTGTGAACCTTTTGTTAGTTATTCAAGAACTATATGTATTTAATATTTGTGGCCTGCCTCTTTCTGAAGCTGTCAATTTTTTCTCCAGGCATTATCTGGTGTTGGTGCAACTATTCAGGAAAGAGCTAATATATTACAGAATACTGCTCTTAGTGCTGCTCTCAATGCACAATTCCTTTTTCAAATTGGTGTGTTCACAGCGGTTCCTATGATTCTGGGTTTCATTCTGGAACAAGGTTTTCTAAGGGTATGGTTCTTAGGTCCTTATGCCATAGTTTGATCTATTATTCCTAAAGAATCTCCATTATTTTACCAAATGAGTTCATGATTGACTAATATTGATCAATTACTTGATATGTTTGAAAAATTTATTCGAGTGACCATTGAGTATTTTCTTAGCTTCTTATCTTTCATTTTGAAATGATCTCTTAGTTTGCTGCATCTGCTTTACCTTCCTAGCTTGAAGTATGTATTTTTCTGGTTTTATCTTATTCCCACAAATCAGTCCCACTAATATCCTCTCAAAGCTATATTGTTTTGACAACCTTAATTTTTTTTTTAAAAAAGTATGTAAATGGAAAATGTGTTTTGGTATCTGTAGTATTTTTGAAGATCTCTTAGTGTTTTGAGAGTGGAAAGACTTTTTCTTGAAAAAAACCTTCAAACCACTTTTTCTTCACTTAGTGTTCTTAAAATTAAAAGAATCTTTTTGAAGAGCTAAACAAACAAGTCGCATGCTAAAACTTTTTGCGATAGTTCAGAACAAAATCGTGGAGAAAGCAACTGATCTCCATGAAGAATTCATCAAATGCTTGTGGTCTTGTCCACACCTAGGAAATAAAAGATCAGTAACAGTTGGCTTTCAATTCCTTGTTCCAATGAAAGTACTTTTTATCACATAACAATTCTTTATAATAAGCAGCTTTTAAAATTAAACGGAACTTCTTGAAGAGCTAAACAAACAAGTGTTATGCTAAAGCTTTTTGCAATAGTTCAAAAAATGTCATGGAGAAAGCAACTGATCTCTATGCAGAATTCATCAAATGCTGCCTGCTAATTCTGTTTAGTTGGCTTTCACATTTAAAATCTAGTGCTCTATTTTTTCCCTGCCTCTATCTGCCTGCCATTTTCTGCTCTCACTGGCATCCATCTTGTCGTTGCAGGCTGTTGTTGGTTTTGTCACTATGCAGTTTCAGCTTTGCACTGTCTTCTTCACGTTCTCCCTTGGCACTAGGACACATTACTTTGGTCGAACTATCCTCCATGGCGGTGCAAAAGTAGGTCCATCTTCTCATGCTGCGCAAATATTCTTATTTCTGTGTGTAAATCTAATCAGAAAATCTTTTTTTTAATAGTATCACGCAACCGGTAGGGGATTCGTCGTTAAACACATCAAGTTTACAGAGAATTATAGGCTCTACTCCCGCAGTCATTTCGTTAAGGGGTATTTCTCTCTCTCTCTCTTTATATATATATATATATATATATATATATATATATAACATATAAAGGCATACGGCGCACACAAATTTCACGCACTTGTGCGTTTGTGTATGTTGGTGTGAGTGCATGCGCACATGTGCACACTTCTATGTGGTCATCTTTTGTCATAGCTCTTTTCTGACCTTATGGAACATCAAATAGTTTTACCAAGCTTTGACCTTCTTCAGCATGGAAATTGTGCTTTTGTTGGTGGTATACGCTGCTTACGGCTACAACGAGGGTGGCGCTTTATCCTACATACTTCTCACTGTTAGCAGTTGGTTCTTGGCTATTTCTTGGCTTTTTGCTCCATATTTGTTTAACCCAGCAGGATTTGAATGGCAGAAGTAAGTAATACTTTATTACGTTTGGAGGTTCATATATGCATTTCTTGTCATCGTTCTTGTGTTCCTCTCTAGGACGGTAGAAGACTTCCGTGACTGGACCAACTGGCTCCTTTATAGAGGTGGAATTGGTGTTAAAGGAGAAGAAAGTTGGGAGGCTTGGTGGGATGAAGAACTGGTACGAACTATACTTTGATATGAATGTGGTTATTGACCTTCACTATTGATCTCCATGAGTGCTCTAATGAATAATGAATTAGGGGTAATGATAGATCGTCTAGTTTTCTGCAAAACTACTGATTAATATATGCTTTAAATTGGTCATTGCCACCGATATCAAGGCCCTTTTAGTGTTTGAAATGCAACTGATGACTCGATTTAGCTGTCAGAATGTTTTCATTAAATCATCCCAAGGTTTCCGAAGCATATTTCTAGAATTTGTACTGGTTTATTATGAGTCAGTGGAAGTATAAAGGTAAACAACTGATTGTACGAAGTTCAATAGGGTGGTGTTGTGCCATTACTCCTTTTTCATTTGTTATATTTTACTTTTCCTAATAATGACGAACTTATAGTGGATTGATTTACCCCCTTTGTGATTATATTTATGTCTGCCTTTCTTGCTTTGACCCTGCAATAAATTATCAGAACTAGATATGGGAATTCTTGTAATGTTTAAGCATATATACGTACATGTGCTCGGGGCATGTGATTCCTTGAATTCTTCTTTATAATTTCTTCATTATGTGATGAGTACATTAACTGTGCTTTTTTCCTTAACTGTTGATGTGTAGCAGCTTAAGTCTATTGGCAATTCCTTGTATCACTCATATTTTTCTAATAGAATTTGATGTCACCTGTGTTGTTTGACAGGCTCATATTCGAACCTTTGGAGGAAGGGTGATGGAGACCATTCTTAGTTTACGATTTTTTATATTCCAATACGGCATTGTCTATAAGTTAGATGTTCAGGGAACAGATACATCTTTAACGGTATTACTGTTACTCTTCTCCTAATTCTTAATGAAGCACTTTTTCCTAATTTTTATTTGTCTTTTTCCCATCTGTCTTAATTTGGAATTACAAGACTTGATAAGTGAGATGTATTTTTGGGAACCATCTTTTGAAGCATAACTGCTTTTACTGAACGAGCCAGTTTATTCTAACCATTATCTATTTTTGAAATTGTTTTGTCTTACAATCTAACTGAGCACGATATATATCTATATGAAGTATATAGATTCAACTATGAACCACATACAGTTCATAGAAACTGTAGTAATGAGGTAGGCTGAGCCGGAGAAAACTTGGTTCTAGATGTTGCTCTTTGCCACGTTTGCTTGCACTGTCTTGTCCTGCTGTACAATCAATTTTGATCTGACTATCATTTACTGCCTATGAGTGATGGCTGACTGCTGGTCCTTGTGGCTTTATTGTTTATCAGGTGTATGGTTTTTCTTGGGTTGCATTTGCTGTCATCTTACTCCTCTTCAAGGTTTGAACCAAGCTTTGTGACCTGTTTTATGGTTCATGATATATATTGAGTTTGAGTATGTTAAAATGAGATAACATTATTTTGGGATGCCACAGGTGTTCACTTTCAGCCAGAAAATATCAGTTAATTTCCAGTTGCTGTTGCGCTTTGTCCAAGGCCTATCGTTTTTGCTTGCCGTTGCTGGTTTAGCTGCTGCTGTTGTATTGACAGAGCTTACTGTGACGGATGTCTTTGCGTGCGTCTTAGCATTCATACCCACTGGCTGGGGAATTCTCTCAGTGCGTCCTCTTTTCCTTCGAGTCATGTCTTCTTCTGCTTCTTGCTTATTTCAGGTCTTATGGCACCGTAATTACATTGATAACATTTTGAACAATATATTTTTTAGAGAAGGATAGGAAAGTTCACTAATATTAGAATTTTTTGAACTATCAAAGAAGCAAATTAAGTTCAACATCTAAAGCCAGGATCAGTAACTTTCCCTTGGTTTCAGTTGGATAAATGAGTTGGCATCATTTACATGATTAGTACTTGTTCAGACCTTTGGATGTGTATTTTGGCGAGTGTAGAGCATGATATGTTATTTTCTTCTCTCTTGGTGGAGATGTTACGTAGCTTTGGCATCTCTAGTGATTGCAGTATGGGCCATCCTGTACTCTCATGAAGAAACTATCATACAAATTAAAAGTAGGGTAAATTCAAGCTCGCCTGCGAAGTAGTGAACAATATTACATTGGTGTTCAATGAAAACACATGAACACCAAACCTTCTACATTAATCTTATCTTTGATTGTGCACATCTTTCTTTATCCCTTCTGGACTCTATTAATTTCCTGCAAATGCATGTTTCATCATTCGACAGATTGCTGCTGCATGGAAGCCTCTAGTCAAGAAAATGGGGATTTGGAAGTCTTTCCGCTCAGTTGCCCGTCTGTATGATGCTGGTATGGGTGTGCTCATTTTCATCCCAATCGCCCTCTTTTCTTGGTTCCCCTTCATTTCAACATTTCAAACCCGGCTTATGTTCAACCAAGCGTTCAGTCGAGGACTGGAGATCTCTCTTATCCTTGCTGGAAACAATCCAAACACTGGTTTATAATCTCTTTATCTTCCTCTCATCTTGTACAGATAATGAGTACACATTATTTTCTCACTTTTAGGAGCCTTTGGTAGATTACTTTCTTGTTATTAGTAATTATTGTAAAATCTGTCATTGTATAGTTTTCAGACATGTAAAATCATAATTTTGACTCTGCTCTTTCACTGGTATTGCACTTTTGCATTTTTGTCAATCAGTTGAAAAAGAAGAATTTACATCTTCTGCTTTTCATCTCTGTTGAAAGATGTAACTGGATTTATTGTTTTTACATAAATTTTTTGGCGTTCAGTCGATGGACTCCAATTTGCCCTTATGTTGGCGTGTCCATCACAACCAACTTGGTGATCGATAGTCTTATCATCGTTTATTTTTGTGTTTTAGGATCATGAAACCTGTACTCATGATTCTTGGCTACTTTTGGTGTGTTGGTACAAAGATATTTTCAGTGTTATAGCTGACAGACTTGGACTTGCATTAAAGTTGGTGTAATATTTGTTGTTTCACAACGAAAGCTGCTTGTTTTTGTGTTTCAGAGTCATTGTCGCGATTCAAGGCTATCTCCTTGTCATAACGTGGTTGTTAGAGTCGCAAGTGATTTCAAGCTAACCCATGGTGTGGCGTGACACTAAGATTTATCTAACAATTGAATGATACTTGGTGCAGAAGCTAAGTGATCGATATATGAAGTCTGAATCATATAACTTAATACTCAAAAAGGAGTTCATCTGAGCAGACTTAATCTCTTTTAATCCCACTTAGAATAGGCAAATATGTCATGATATAGAAGTTAAAAGAAAGAGAAAAGACCAAAACAATCCTGACTAAAAAGTTGTCAAAACATTCCATGAGAGTCATCTACACGATTTGATCTACGGGCCGTAGATTCCATTCATGAAATTCAGGATAATATTTCAAGTCTTAGAAGTTCATTTCACGAGCCCAATTTATGGGTTGTGGTTTGATTACGATTCGTGATTGCATATGTGAAACGGGCTAAAAAAAATAAAGTTTTAGGGCTTCATTTTTAAATGTTGAAAAATGACATGGATCATGGTAAGAACATACGTATTGTTCCTCTAGGTCATTACGGAGGCACTTGTAAAAGATTTTGCAAAAAAAAGTCCAAAACTAGTTCATCAAAATATTCATAAACACACATGAAAATGAGAAAATATCTTGATTCTTGTTGAGTAGCCCCAAAAGGTCAAAAAAATATTGATCATAGCGAGGCCATAAATACTGTTCCCCAAGGACATTATACACGAAAAATTGAGAAAATTACCTAATTTATATTGAGTGGCCTAAAAATGCCAAAACAAAGGTGTGGATCATGGTGAGGCCATGAAAATTGAATCCCAAGGTCATTATATAAGGTCCTATAAAGATTTTGCACAAAAAGTGCCTGAAAATCAATTCACCATAAAATTCATGGGCTAACACCCACAAAAAATAGAGAAAATTGTGTAATTCTTGTTTCGTCGCCCATAAAAGGCTCTTAACCATCGTTAAATGCACGTTGGGCTTACTGGAACTCTTAGCGGACACGTTAATGATGGTTTCGTAAAGTTTTTTTGGGAAAAAGGGTCTAGAGCCCTGGCACTCCCAAACTTCGTGGGCTAACACCCACGAAAAATTGAGAAAACCGCCTAATTCTTGTTTTGTCGCCTATAAAAGGCTCCTAAGCGCCATTAGATGCACGTTGGGCCTACTAAAACTCTTAGCAGACTCATAATGAATGGTTTTGTGGAGTTTTTTGAGAAAAACGGGCTCGAAGCCTCGGTACCCACAAAATTTGTGGGCTAACACCCATGAAAAACTAAGAAAAATGCCTATTTCCCATTCTGTCACCCATAAAAGGCTCCTAAGTGCCATTAAAAGGACGTTAGGCCTATTAGAACTCTTACTGAACGGTTCCGTGAAGTTTTCTAGGAGAAACATGTCCAGATCCCTAGTACTCCCAAAATTCGTGGACTAACACCCATGAAAAACTGAGAGAGTCGCCTAATTTCTGTTCCGCCGCCCATAGAGGGCTCCTAAGCGTCGTTAAATGCACGTCGAGCCTACTATAACTCTTAGCGGACTCATTATGAACGATTCCATGGAGTTTTCTAGGAAAAAGGGGCTCGAAGCCCTAGCACCCCAAAAATCCATAGGCTGACACATGAAAAACTGAGAAAATCGTATAATTCCTATTCTATCGCACGTAAAAGACTCCTAAGCGCCATTAAATGCACGTTAGACCAACTGGAACTCTTAGAGAACTCTTTACAGACGATTTTGTGAAATTGTTTGAGAAAAAAGAGCCCGAAGTCCCAACACCCCAAAAATTCACGGGTTAACACCCACGAAAAACTGAGAAAATCATGTAATTTCTGTTTCGTCGCCCATAAAAGGCTCCTAATTAAGCACCATTAAATGCATATTGGGCCTATTGGAAATCTTAGTGGACTTGTCATGAATAGTTCTATAAAATTTTTGAGGAAAAATAGTCTCATAGCCCCGAAACCTCCAAAATCCGTGTGCTAAATCCACAGAACACTGTAAAAGACACCTAATTCTTGTTTCGTTGCCCATAAAAAGCTCCTAAGCGCTGTTAAATGCACACAAAGACTACTGGAACTCTTAGAAGACTCGTGCCAGATGGTTCTGTGAAGTGTTTAGGAAACATTGCCCTATAGCCCCAGCACCCCCATAATCCATGAGCTAACACCCATGAAAAACTGAGAAAATCACTTAATACCTATTTTGTGGCCCATAAAAGACTCTTAAGCGTCGTTAAATGACGCTAGGCGTACTGGAACTCTTAACGAACTCATTATAGAGAGTTCCATACAGTTTTCGAGAAAAATGAGCCTGGAGCCTTGGCACCCCAAAAATCTATGGGCTAACACCCATGAAAAATTAAGAAAATCTCTTGATTCCTATTCCGTCAACCATAAAGGCTCCTAAGCACTGTTAAATGCACGTCGGGCCTACTAGAAATCTTAGCGGACTCTTTACGGATGGTTTCATTAAGTTTTCTAGGAAGACAAGACCGGATCCCCAACATCCCAAAAAACCAGAGGCTAACACCCACGAGACACTGAGAAAATAATCTAATTCCTATTTTGTCGTCCATAAAAGGCTCCTAAGTGTTATTAAATGTATGCCAGGCTTACTCAAACTCTTAGTGGACTCGTTACGGATAGTTCATTTTAGTTTTCTGAGAAAAATGAGCTTGGAGCCCCAACACCCCCAAAATCCATGGGCTAACCATAAAAACTTCCAAAATCGTCTATTTCCTGTTCATGGTCCATAAAATGCTACAAGACGTCGTTCAACATTGTGGGGCCATCTGGGGCTCTTGACAGGCTTATTACTAACGGTTTGGCATAGTTTTTCGAGAAAATGCATGCCAGGCGATCCCCAATGCTGTTAGGAACCGTGGACTAACACCCACGAAAAAGGGCCCAAATCGCCTATGTCCTGTTCCTTGACCAATAAAATCCTACCAGGAAATCTCCAATGCCGCTGGACCACCTGGTCCTCTATCTGGGCTCTTTAGGACCTCTCACTGTAATATTTTGAGAAAGTTGGTTGCGCGCCCGGAGCAGCACCAGGAACCGTGGGCTAACACCCACGAAAAAGGGCCCAAATCGCCCATTTCCTATTCCTTAGCCCATAAAATCCTATAGAACGATCTCCAATGCCACTAGGCCTCATGCCGCGCTCGTTACATACCCCTCAGTAAATTATTCAGTAAAGTTGGCCCCGAGCCCCGAGCAGCGCAGAAATCGTGGACTAAAACCCATGAAAAGGGCCCAAATCACTTGTTTTCTGTTTCTTGGGCAATAAAATCCTACCATGCAATCTCCAATGCCGCCGGGCCACCTGAGCCTCTTTATGAGCTCATGACGGATACCTCGAAATAATATTTTAGGAAAGTTAGCCCTGCGCCCCGGGCAGCACCGAGAACCGTGGGCTAATACCCACGAAAAAGGGCCCAAATCACCAGTTTCCTATTTCTTGGCCCATAAAATCCTACCATGCGATCTCCATTGCCGCTGGGCACCTGGGCCTCTTTCTTGGCTTGTTACGGACCCTTCGGTATAATTTTTTGGGAAAGTTGGCCCTGATCCCCGGGCAACTCCAGGAATCGTGGGCTAACACCCACGAAAAAGGGCCCAAATTGCTTGTTTCCTATTCCTTGGCCCATAAAATCCTACCAGGCGATCTCCGATGTTGTCGGCCCACGTGGGCCTCTTGCCGGTCTCGTTGCGGACCCCTTAGTATAATATTTTAGAAAAGTTAGCCCCGATCCCGGGCAGCGCCAGGAACCGTGGGCTAACACCCATGAAAAGACGCCCAAATCGCCCGTTTCCTGTTCCTTGGCCCATAAAATCCTACCAGGAAATCTCCAATGTCATCAGGCCACCTCGGCCTTTTTTTGGGCTTGTTTTGGACCCCTCAATATAATTTTTTGGGAAAGTTGGCCCCTAGCCCCGGGTAACGTCAGGAATCATGGGCTAACACCCACGAAAAAGGGCCCAAATCCCTGTTTCCTTTTCTTTGGCCTATAAAGTCCTACTAGGCGATCTCCAATGTTATCAAGCCACCTGGGCCTTTTTCCAGGCTCGATTCAGACCCCACGGTATATTTTTTTTGGAAAGTTGGCCCCGAGCCCCGGGCAGTGCCAGGAACTGTGGGCTAACACCCACGAAAAAGGGGCCATAATTGCCTATTTCCTATTCCTTAGCCCATAAAATCCTATCAGGTGATCTTTAATGCCACCGAGCCACTTAGGCCTCTTACCTGGCTCGTTACGGACCCCTCAGTATAAAATTTTGGGAAAGTAGGCCCCGAGCCTCGGGCAGCGCCAGGAACCGTGAGCTAACACCCACGAAAAAGGGCCCAAATCACTTGGTTCCCTTTCTTTGGCCCATAAAATCCTACGTGTCGATCTCCAATGCCTCCGAGAAACCTGAGCCTCTTCCCGGGCTAGTTACGGATCCCTTGGTGTAATCTTTCAGGAAAAGTTTCCCTGAGCCTCGGGCAACGCCAGGAACCATGGGCTAATACCCACGAAAAAGGGCCAAAATAATCTATTTCCTGTTTCTTGGCCTATTAAATCCTACTAGGCGATCTCCAATACCTTCAGGCCCCCTGGGCATCTTGTCGGGCTTGCTACGAACCCCTCAGTATAATTTATCGAGAAATTTGGCCGCGAACCTCGGGCAGCGCCAGAAATCATGGGCTACACCCACTTAAAAGAGTCCAAATTTTCTATTTCCTATTTCTTAACCCATAAAATTCTACTAGGTGATCTCCAATGCCTCCAGGACACCAGGCTCTCTTGCCGGGATCGTTATGGACTTCTCGATATAATATTTTGGGAAATTTAGCCCCGAGCCCCATGCAATGCCAGGAACTGTCGGCTAAAATCCACAAAAAGGGCCCAAATCACATGTTTCCTATTCTTTGGCACATAAAATCCTACCAGGCGATCTCCAATATCGCCAGGTCACCTAGTCCTCTTATCGGGCTCATTACGGACCCTTCGGTATAATTTTCAAGGAAGGTTCGCCCCGAACCCCGAGCAACGCCTGGAACCGTGGGCAAACACCCATGAAAAAGGGCACAAATCGTCTATTTCCTGTTTCTTGGCCCATAAAATTCTACCAAGCGATCATCAATGTCGTCGGGCCAACTGGGTCTCTTGCCAAGCTCATTACTATCCCCTCGGTATAATATTTTGGGAAAGTTGCCCCCGAGCCCCGAGCAACGACGGGAACTATGGGCTAACACCCGCGAAAAAGGGCCCAAATTGCCTATTTCCTATGTTTTGGCTCATAAAATCCTACCAGGCGATATACAATGTCGGAGGCCACCCTAGCTTTTTATCAGGCTCATTACGGACCCCTTGGTATAATTTTTCAGGAAAGTTGGCCCCGATCCTTGGGTAACGCTAGAAACCATGGGTGAAGATCCATGAAAAAGGCCCCAAACTGCCCATGTCCTGTTCCTTGGCCCATAAAATCCTACTAGGAAATCTCTAATGTGGCCGGACTGCTCAGGCCTCTTGCCAGGCTCGTTACGGACTCCTCGATATAATTGTTTGAAAAAGTTGGACCCGAGCCCCGGGTAGTGCCAGGAATCGTGGGCTAACGCCCATAAAAAAAGGTCCAAATCACCTATTTCCTGTTCCTTAGCCCATGAAATCTTACCAGGCTATCTCCAATGCCGCTGGGCCACCTGGGCCTCTTTACGAACTCGTTACAGACCCCTCGGTATAATATTTTGGGAAAGTTGGCCCCGAGCCCCGGACAACACCAGGAACCGTAGGCTAACACCCACGAAAAAGGGCCCAAACTGCTTGTTTCTACCAGACAATCTTCAATGCCACTTGACCACCTGGGCCTCTTGTCGAGCTTGTTCCAGACCTCTCGGTATAATGTTCCAGGAAATTTGGCCCCGAGCCCTGGGCAGCACCAGGAACCGTGGGCTAACACCCGTGAAAAAGGTCCCAAATCACCTATTTCCTGTTCCTTGGCCAATAAAATCCTACCAGGTGATCTCCAATGCCGTCGGGCTATATGGGCCTCTTACCAAGCTTGTTACGGACTACTTGGTAATTGTTTTTTGTAAAGTTGGCCCCGAGCCCCGAGCAGCTCCAGGAACAGTGGGCTAAGACCCACGAAAAAGGGCCCAAATTGCTTGTTTCCTGTTCCTTGGGCCTTAAAATCTTACCAGGTGATCTACAATGCCACCGAGCCACCTGGGCCTCTTGCTGGGATCGTTATGGACCCCTCTGTATAAATTTTTGGGAAAGCTATCCTCGAGCCCCGGGCAATGCCAGGAACCGTGGGCTAACACCCACGAAAAAGGGCCCAAATCGCCCGTTTCCTATTCATTGACCCATAAAATCCTACCGGGCGATCTCTAATTCCATCGGGCCACCTGGGCCTCTTGTAACTCTTGTTATAGACCCCTCAGTATAACTTTTTGAAAAAGTTAGCCCCGAGCAGTGCCAGGAATCGTGGGCTAACACCCACGAAAAGGGCCCAAATCGCTTGTTTGATGTTACTTGGACATTAAAATCCTACCTGACGATCTCCAATGTGCCCAGGCCATTTAGGCCTCTTGTCGGGCTTGTTACGGACCCCTCGATATTATTTTTTGGGAAAGTTGGCCCCGAGCCCCGGGTAGCGCCATGAGCTAACACCCATGAAAAAGGGCCTAAATTGCCTATTTCCTGTTCCTTGGCCCATAAAATCCTACCAGGCGATCTCCAATGCAACTAGGTCACCTGGACCTCTTGTAGTGCTCTTTAGGGACCTCTCAGTGTAATTTCTCAGGAAAGTTGGCCTCGAGCCCTAGGAAGCGCTAGGAACCGTGGGCTAATACCCATGAAAATAGGCCCAAATCGCCTATTGTTTTATTCCTTTGCTAATAAAATCCTACCAGGCATTCTCCAATGCCTATGGGCCATCTCGTCCTCTTGCCGGGCTCGTTACGGATCCCTCGATATTTGTTTTTGGGAAAGTTGGCCCCGAGCCCCGAGTAGCGCCACGAGCCGTGGGCTAACACCCACGAAAAAGGGCCTAAATTGCCTGTTTTGTGTTCCTTGGACCGTAAAATCCTACCACGCGATCTTCAATGAAACTAGGTCACCTGGACCTTTTGTAGTGCTCTTTAGGGACCTCTCAGTGTAATTTCTCAGGAACGTTGGTCTCGAGCCCTAGACAGCGCTAGGAACCGTGTGCTAATACCCATGAAAATAGGCCCAAATCGCCTATTTTTTATTCCCTTGCCAATAAAATCCTACCAGGCATTCTCCAATGCCGTTGGGCCATCTCATCCTCTTGCTGGGATCATTACGGACCCTTCGGTATAATATTTTGGGAAAGTTGGTCCCGATCCTCGGGCAGCTCCATGAACTATGGGCTAACACCCACGAAAAAGGGCCCAAATAGCCTATTTCCTGTTCCTTGGCCCATAAAATCCTACTAGGCGATCTCCAATACCCCCAGGCGACATGGGCCTCTTGCTGGTCTCATTACGGACCCCTCGGTATAATTATATTGGAATGTTGGCCTTGAGCCCCGGGCAGCCCCAGGAACCGTGGGCTAACACCCATGAAAAAGTGCCCAAATTGTCTGTTTCCTATTTCTTGGCTCATAAAATCCTACCAGGCAATCTCCAATGCCGCTAGGACACCTGGATCTCTTTCCTTGCTCTTTAGGGACCCCTTAGTGTAATATTTTGGGAAGGTTGGGTGTGAGCCACGGGCAGCGCCAGAAACTATGGGCTAACACCCACAAAAAGGGCTCAAATCGCCTGTTTCCTGTCACTTGGCCCATAAAATCCTACCAAGCAATCTCCAATGTCCTAGGGCCACCTAGGCCTACTACCGAGCTTGTTATGGACCCTTTGGTATAATGTTTTGAGAAAGTTGGCCCAGAGCCTAGGGAAGCGCCAGGAACAGTGGGATAACATCCACAAAAAGGGCCCAAATTGCTTGTTTCCTATTCCATGGCCCATAAGATCTTACCAGGCGATCTCTAATGTCTTCGGGCCACCTAGGCCTCTTGCCGGGCTCGTTACGGACCCCTTGGTATAATTCTTCAGGAAAGTTGGCCCTGAGCCTCGAGCAGCGCCAGGAATCGTAGGCTAACACCCACGAAAAAGGGCCCAAATCGCATATTTAATGTTCCTTAGTCTATAAAATCCTACCAGGCGATCTCCAATGCTATCGGGCCACCTGAGCCTCTTGTCGGGCTAGTTATAGATCCCTTAGTATAATTTTTTGAGAAAGTTGGCCTCGAACTCCGGGCAGCGCAAGGAAGCATGGGCTAACACCAACGAAAAAGGGCCCAAATCTCCTATTTCCTTTTCCTTGGCCCATAAAATCCTACCAGGCGATCTCCAATGCCCCCGAGACACCTGGGCCTCTTGTCGGCTCATTATGGATCCCTCGGTATAATTTGTTTGGAACATTGGCCTCGAGCCCCGGGCAGCGCCAGGAATCGTGGGCTAACACCTATGAAAAAGGGCCTAAATATCTTGTTTCCTGTTCTTGGCCCATAAAATCCTACCAGGTGATCTCCAATGCCACTGGGCAACCTAGGTCTCTTGCTGGGCTCGTTACGGACCCCTTGGTAAAATATTTCGTGAAATTTGGTCCCAACCCCCGGGCAGCGCCAGGAACCGTGGACTAACACCCTTGAAAAAGCGCCTAAATCACTGATTTCCTATTCCTTGGCAAATAAATTCCATCTAGGCGATCTTCAATGCCGCTGGGCCACCTTGTCCTCTTGTCGAGCTTGTTACATACCCCTCGGTATAATATTTCGAGAAAGTTAGCTGCGAGACCCGGGGATTGCAAGGAACCGTGGGCTAACACCCACGAAAAAGGGCCCAAATTGTCTGTTTCCTGTTCCTTGGCCTATAAAATCCAGAGGAGATCTCCAATGCCGTCGGGCCACCTGGGCCTCTTGCTGAGATCTTTACGGACCCCTCAGTATAATTTTTTGGGAACGTTGGCCCCGAGCCCTGGGCAGCGCTAGGAACCATGGGCTAACACCCACAAAAAAGGGCCTAAATTACCTGTTTTCCTATTCCTTGGCCCATAAAATCCTACCAGGCGATCTCCAATGCCGTCGAGCCACCTGGGCCTCTTGTCGGACTCGTTATGGACCCCTCAGTATAAATGTTTGGGAAATTTGGCTCCGAGCCTTGGGCGACGCCAAGAACCGTGGGTTAATACCCATGAAAATGGGCCCAAATTGCTTGTTTCTGGTTCCTTTGCCAATAAAATCCTACCAGACGTTCTCTTATTATGCTGAGCCACCTCGTCCTCTTGCCGGATCATTATGGACCCCTTGGTATAATATTTTGGGAAAGTTGGTCGCGAGCCCCCGGCAACACTAGGAACCGTGGGCTAACACCCACAAAAAAGGGCCCAAATCACCTATTTTCTCTACCTTGGCCCATATAATCCTACCAGACGATCTCTAATGCCGCAAAATCACCTGGGCTTCTTGGCGGGAGTGTTACGGACCCCTTAGTATAATGTTTTTTGGAAAGTTGGCCCCGAGCTCCATACAACGGCAAGAACCGTGGGCTAACACCCACGAAAAAGGACCGAAATTGCTTGTTCCATGTTCCTTAGCCCATAAAATCCTACCAGGAGATATCCAATGACGTCGGGAAACCTAGACCTCTTGTTGAGAGATTGACGAACCCCTCATTATAACGTTTTAGGAAAATTGGCCCCCAGCCCTGGGCACCGCTAGAAACTGTGGGCTAACACCCACGAAAAAGGGCGCAAATTGCTTGTTTCCTATTCCTTGGCCCATAAAATCCTACCAGGCGATCTCTAATGCCACCGGGCCACCCGGGCCTCTTGTCGGGATCGTTACAGACCCCTCATTATAAATTTTTGGGAAAGTTGGCCCCGAGCCCTGGGCAGCGCCAGGAACCATGGGCTAACACCCACAAAAAAGGGCCCAAATCACTTGTTTCTTGTTTCTTAGCCCATAAAATTCTACCTGTCGATCTCCAATGCCTCTGGGCCACCTAATCCTCTTCCCAGGCTCGTTACAGACCCCTTGGTTTAATTTTTAAGGAAAGTTTGCCCTGAGCCCAAGGCAGCGCCAGGAACCGTGGGTTAACACCCACGAAAAAAGGTTTAAATCGCTTATTTCTTGTTCCTTGACCTATAAAATCCTGCTAGGAAATCTCCAATATGTAGGGCCATCTGGGAATCTTTCCGGGATTACTACGGACCCCTCGGTGTAATTCCTCAGGAATGTTGGCCCCGAGGCATGGGTAGCGCCAAGAACCGTGGGCTAATACCCACTAAAATGGGCCCAAATCGCTATTTCTTGTTCCTGTGCCAATAAAATCCTACCAAGCATTCTCCAATGTCGTCGGGTCATCTAAGAATCTTGCCGAGCTTGTTATGGATCCCTCGATATAATATTTCAGGAAAGTTGGCCTTGAGCCCCGGACAGCGCCCGGAACTGTGGGCTAATACCCAGAAAGAAGGGCCTAAACTGCTTATTTCCTATTCCTTTGCCTATAAAATCCTGCCCGACGATCTTCAATGCTACTGGTCCACTTGGGCCTCTTTTTGGGCTTGTTCCGGACCCCTCAGTATAATATTTTAGGAAAGTTGGCCCTGAGCTTTGGGCAGCGCCAGGAATCGCGGGCTAAGACCCATGAAAAAGGCCCAAATCGTCTGTTTCCTGTTCCTTGACCCTTAAAATCCTACCAGGCGATCTACAATCCCACCAAGGCACCTGGGCCTCTTGTCGGGTTCGTTACGGATTCCTCGGTATAATTATTTTGAAAAAGTTGGCCCCAAGCCCCGGGCAGCGCTAAGAACCGTGGGCTAACACCCACGAAAAAGGGCCCAAATTGTCTGTTTTATGTTCCATGGCCAATAAAATTCTACCATGCGATCTCCAATGCCCTTGAGCCACCTGGGCCTCTTTTTGGGCTCGTTACAAACCCTTTGGTATTATTTTTTCAGAAATTTGCCTCTCGAGCCCCGAGCAGCGCCAGAATTGTGGGCTAACACCCACTAAAAAGGGCCCAAATCATTTGTTTCCTGTTCCTTGGCCCATAAAATCCTATCAGGCGATCTCCAATGCCGCTAGGACACCTGGGCCTCTTGTTGCGCTCTTTGAGGACCCCTTGGTGTAATTTCTTGGGAAAGTTGGCCCCCGAGCCCAGGGCAGCGCCAGGAACCCTGAGCTAATACCCACAAAAATAGGTCAAAATCGCCTATTTCTTGTTCCTTTGCCAATAAAATCCTACTAGTCATTCTGCAATGTTGCTGGGCCACCTCGTCCTCTTGCAGGGATCATTACGGACCCTTTGCTATAATATTTTGGAAAAGTTGATCGTGAGCCCCGGGCAGAGCCAGGAATTGTGGGCTAACACCCATGAAAAAGAGCCAAAATTGTTTGTTTCCTATTCTTTGGCCAATAAAATCCTACCAGGAGATCTCTAATGTCGCCAAGACACAAGGTTCTCTTGTTGTGCTCGTTATGGAACTCTCAGTATAATTTTTCAAAAAAGTTGACCCCAAACCCCGGGCATCACCAGGAACCATGGGCTAACACCTACGAAAAATAGCCCAAATCGCCTGTTTCATGATCCTTGGCCCATAAAATCCTACTAGGCAATATCTAATATTGTCGGGCCACCTGGGCCTCTTCTCAGGATCATTATAGACGACTCGATATAATTTTTCAAGAAAGTTGGCCCCGAGACCTGGGAACCGCCAGGAACCGTGGGCTAACACCAACGAAAAAGGGCCCAAATTGCCTCTTTCCTTTTCCTTGGATCATAAAATCTTACCAAGCGATCTCCAACGATGCTAGACCACCTATTACTCTTACCGAGATCATTTTGGACCCCTCGATATAATTTTTTTGAAAATTTAGCCCCAAGCCCCGGGCAATGTCAGGAATCGTGGGCTAATACCCATAAAAAAGGGTCCAAATCGCTTGTTTCCTGTTCCTAGGCCCATAAAATCCTATCAGGCGATCTCTAATGTTGCCGAGACACCTAGGTCTCTTTCTGGGCTAGTTATGGACCCCTCAGTATAATTTTTTGGGGAAAGTTTTCCCCGAGCCCTGGACAGCGCCAGGAACCGTGGGCTAATACCCATGAAAAAAGACCCAAATCGCTTAGTTTCCGTTCCTTGGCCAATAAAACCCTACCAAGTGATCTCCAATACCGCTAGGACACTGGGCCTCTTGCTGGGCTTGTTAAGGACCCTCGGTATAAATTTTCGAGAAAGTTGGCCCCGAGCCCTAAGCAGCTCCAGGAATCATGGGCTAACACCCAACAAAAAGGGCCCAAATTATCTGTTTCATGTTTCTTGGCCCATAAAATCCTACCATGCGATATCTAATTCCACCTGGCACCTGGTCCTCTTGCTAGGCTCGTTACGAACCCGTCGGTATAATTTTTTGGGATGGTTGGCCCCGATCTCTAGGCAACGCCAAGAACCATGGACTAGTACCCATGAGAAAGTGCCCAAATTGCTTGTTTCCTGTTCCTTGGCCTATAAAATCCTAAAAGGCGATCTCCATTGTCGTCGTGCCACTTGGTCCTTTTGACGAGATCGTTACGGACCCCTTTGTATAATTTTCAGGAAAGTTGGCACTGAGCCCTTGGCAGCGCCAGGAACTGTGGGCTAACACCCACGCAAATGGGTCCAAATTGCCTTTTTCCTATTCTATGGCCCATAAAATCCTACCAGGAAATCTCTAATGTTGTCGGGACAACTGCTCCTCTTGTAGGGCTCGTTACATACCTCTTGGTATAATATTTTTGGAAATTTGGCCTCAAACCTCGGGCAACACCAGGAACTGTGGGCTAACACCCACTAAAAAGGGCCTAAATCGTCTGTTTCCTGTTCCTTGGCCCATAAAATCCTATCAGGCGATTTTCAATGCCGCTAGGACACCTGGGCCTTTTGTTGAGCTCTTTGAGGACCCCTCGGTGTAATTTCTTGGGAAAGTTGGCCCCCGAGCCCACGGCAACGCCAGGAACCATGAGCTAATACCCACGAAAATAGGCCAAAATCGCCTATTTCTTGTTCCTTTGCCAATAAAATCCTACCAGTCATTCTGCAATGTTGTTGGGACACCTCGTCCTCTTGTCGGGATCATTACGGACCCCTTGGTATAATATTTTAGGAAAGTTGGTCGTGAGCCCCGAGCAGCGCCAGGAATCGTGGGCTAACACCCATGAAAAAGGGGCCCAAATCGCCTATTTCATATTCTTTGGCCCATAAAATCCTACCAGGCAATCTCCAATGCCTCTGAACCACTTCAGCCTCTTGAAGGGCTTGTTACAGACCCCTACGTAAAAATTTTCAAGAAAGTCGGCCTCGAGCCCCAGGTGGCGCTAAAAACCGTGGGCTAACACCAACAAAAAAGGGCCCAAATCGCTTATTGCTTGTTCTTTGGCCAATAAAATCCTACCAGACGATCTCAAATACCGCTGGGCCTCTTGCGGGGCTCATTACGGACCCTTCGATATAATCTTTTAGAAAGTTGGCTCTGATCCTCGGGCAGCGCCAGGAACCGTGGGCTAACATCCAATAAAAGGGCTCAAATAGCTTGTTTCCTGTTCCTTGGTCCATAAAATCCTACCAGGCGATCTCCAATGACCCCGAGCCACCTGGGCCTCTTGCTGAGCTCGTTACAGATGCCTTGATATAATTTTATTAGAATGTTGGCCCTGAGCCCCGGGCAGCACCAAGAATCGTAGGCTAACACCCACGAAAAAGCGTCCAAATTGTTTATTTCCTGTTTCTTGGTCCAAAAAATCCTACCAGGCAATTTCCAATGCCGCTAAGCCACCTGGGCCTCTTGCCGCGCTCTTTTGGGACCCTTTGGTGTAATATTTTTGGAAAGTTGGTTGCGAGCCACGGGCAGCACCAGGAATCGTGGGCTAACACCCACGAAAAAGGGCCCAAATCGTCTGTGTCCTATCACTTGGCCCATAAAATCCTATCAAGCGATCTCTAATGCCCCCGAGCCACCTAGGCCTCCTATCGGGCTCGTTACGAATCTTTTGATATAATTTTTTGGGAAATTCAACCCAGAGCCCCGGGCAACGCCAGGAACCGTGGGATAGCACCCACAAAAAAGGGCTAAAATTACATGTTTCCTATTCCATGGCCCATAAAATCCTACCAGGAAATCTCCAATGCCGACGAGCCACCTGGGCCTCTTTCCCGGCTCGTTAGGCATCCCTCGATATAATTTTTTGGGAAACTTCGCCTTGAGCCCCACGCAGCGCCAAGAACCACGGGCTAACATCCATGAAAAAAAGGGCCAAAATCGCATGTTTTATGTTCCTTGGCCTATAAAATCCTACCAGGCGATCTCCAATGCCGCTGGGCCACCTGGGCCTCTTGCCGGGCTCATTACGGATCCCTCAGTATAACTTTTTGGAAAATTTATCCCCGAGCCTTGAGCAGCGCTAGGAACCGTGGGCTTATACCCACAAAAATGAGCCTAAATCGTCTGTTTCTTGTTCCTTTGCCAATAAAATCCTCGGTATAATATTTTTGGAAAGTTGGTCGCGAGCCCAGGGAAGCGTCAGGAACCGTGGGCTAACACCAACGAAAAAGGGCTCAAATCGCTTATTTACTATTCCTTGGCCTATAAAATCCTACCAGGTGATCTTCAATACCTCCGAGCCACCTGAGCCTCTTGTTGAGCTCGTTACGGACCCCTCAGTATAATGTTTTATAAAAGTTTTCCCCGTGCCCCGAGCAACGCTAGGAACCGTGGGTTAACACCCACAAAAAAGGGGCCCAAATCATCTATTTTCTGTTCTTTCGCCATAAAATCCTACCGGACAATCTCCAATGCCTTCGGGCCTCATAGGTCTCTTGTCGAGCTCATTACGGAGCCCTCGGTATAATTTATGTTAATAGTTGGCACCGAACCTTGGGCAGCACTAGGAACCGTGGGCTAACACCAACGAAAAAGGGCCCAAATTACTTGTTTCCTGTTCCTTGGCGCATAAACTCCTACCAGGCGATCTCCCATGCCTCCTGGGCCACCTGGACCTCTTGTCGGGCTCATTATGGACATCTCGATATAATCCTACTAGAAGATCTCCAATGTCATCGGGCTCTTAAAATTCTACCAGAAGATCTCCAATGTCGTTGGGCCACCTGGGCCTCTTGCCAAGATCATTACGGACCCCTAGGTATAATATTTTGGGAAAGTTGGCTCTAATCCCCGGACAGCGCTAGAAACCGTGGGCTAACACCCATAATAAAGGGCCCACATCACATGTTTCCTATTTCTTGGCCCATAAAATCCTACCAGGTGATCTCCAATGTTGTTGGGCCACCTAAACCTCCTGCTGGGATCTTTATGGACCCCTCAGTATAATTTTTCAGAAAATTTGGCTTTGAGCCCCGGGCAGCGCTAGGAACCGTGGGCGTACCCATGAAAAAGGACCCAAATCGCTTGTTTCCTATTCCTTGGCCCATAAAGTCCTACCAGAGGATCTCTAATGTCGTTGGGCCACCTTGCCCTCTTGTTGGGCTTATTACGGACCTCTTAATATAAATTTTTGAAAACGTTAGTCCCGAACCCTGGGCAGCGCCAGGAACCGTGGGCTAACACCCACGAAAAATGGCTCAAATTGTTTGTTTTCTGTTTCTTGGCCCATAAAATACTAAATCAATCTCCAATGCCTTCGGGCCACCTGAGTTTCTTCCTGGGCTCGTTACGAACCCCTCGATGTAATTTTTCAGGAAATTTGGCCCTGAGCCCTAGGCAACGCTAAGAACCGTAGGCTAACACCCACGAAAAAGTGCCCAAATCATCTATTTCCTTTTCATTTGCATATAAAATCCTACCAGGAGATCTCCAATACCGTCAGGCCTCTTGGGCATCTTGATGGACTTGCTACGGACCACTCGATATAATATTTTGAGAAAGTTGGCCGCAATCCCCGGGCAGTGCCAAGAATCGTGGGCTAACACCCACGAAAAAGGGCCCAAATTATCTGTTTCCTGTTCTTTGGCCAATAAAATCCTACCAGGAGATCTCCATTGTCGCCAGGACACAAGGTTCTCTTGTCGAGCTTGTTACGGACCTCTCGGTATAATATTTCAAACAAGTTGGCCCCAAACCCCGGGCAGCACTAGGAACTATGGGCTAACACCCACGAAAAATAGCCCAAATCGCCTGTTTCATGATCCTTGGCCCATAAAATCCTACTAGGCAATATCTAATATTGTCGG
>JBCEWC010002134.1:0-36218 GCA_038996855.1 Solanum aculeatissimum
CCATGCTTCAAGGTCAAGAACGATGGCTTGACTTTTCCATGCTTCAAGGTCAAGAACGATGGCTTGACTTTTCCATGTTTCAAGGTCAAGAACGATGGCTTGAATTTAGTTGTACATCCACCCAAAACGCTTCCACCGAAAGCATGCTCAATGGTCAAAAGTGGTGGGATTGTTATTTTTTCTTCCTTTTCAAATATTACAACAATAATTAATCCTCAACAAGTGGGTTAAAGTTCAACCAACCAACCAACTGAGCTACTAAGATTACTCAAAGTTGATGTGTTTGTTTGGTGTTTAGGTTCAAAATATGTAGAGATTGCTACATGGACGCACAAAAAGACACGGGTTTATGCCCCGGTTGCAGAGAAGTTTACAAGGTAGGTGATCTTGATGATGAGATCCCAAATTTTTCTGATGGAGCATTGTCATTACCGGCGCCAAATGGTTCAAAAGGTATGATAAGGAGAAATCAAAATGGAGAGTTCGATCACAACAAATGGCTCTTCGAGACACAAGGCACGTACGGGTATGGAAATGCTTATTGGCCTGACGAAAGGGATGGAGATGATGGCGATGGAGGTATACACAAGACCATGTTGGATACATCTGCTGATATACCTTGGAAACCTCTCACTAGGAAGTTACCTTTACCACACGGCATCATTAGCCCTTATAGGTTTGTCTTTTAAATTTCATATATGTAAACGTAATTGTATATCAGTTTGATCTATTTTTAATTAGTTGCAATCTACGTACAGGTTGCTAATTATTGTTCGACTACTGGTAATAGGGTTCTTCTTGGCATGGAGAATTATGCATCCAAACCCGAATGCTATGTGGCTATGGGTGATGTCAATTATATGTGAAATATGGCTCTCATTTTCATGGATCCTGGATCAAATGCCCAAGGTATCGCCAATAAATCGGTCTACTGACCTAGTGGCACTACGCGAAAAATTTGAAATGCCATCACCATCCAATCCTTTGGGTAGGTCAGATCTACCAGGAGTTGATATGTTTGTATCAACGGTTGATCCAGAGAATGAGCTGCCGCTTGTCACAGCCAACACCATCCTATCCATCTTAGCAGTTGACTATCCAGTGGAGAAGCTAGCTTGCTATATTTCAGATGATGGTGGTACCCTTCTAACATTTGAGGCAATGGCAGAAGCTGCTAGCTTTGCTAATTTGTGGGTACCATTCTGCAGGAAACATGCTATTGAGCCTAGGAATCCTGAAGCCTATTTTCTCCTCAAGGGAGACCCTACAAAAAACAAAAAGAGAGCTGATTTCGTCAAAGATAGACGAAGGGTGAAAAGAGAATATGATGAATTTAAGGTGAGGATAAATAGTCTGCAAGATTCAATAAGAAGGAGATCCGACGCGTTTAATGCTCGAGAGGAAATGAAGATGTTAAAGCACATGAAAGAGAGTGCTACTGATCCTGCAGAATTAATCAAAGTGCAAAAGGCCACTTGGATGGCTGATGGAACTCACTGGCCTGGAACATGGTCTGTCCCCAGCAGGGATCATGCCAAGGGTGATCATCCCGGGATCCTTCAGGTTACTTTCTCAAGTAAATAGTACCTAATTGTTGCATCCTAATTACAAATATTAACATACATAAATGAAATTGTAATTTAAAGGTATTGTTGAAACCCCCAAGTTGTGATCCCCTAATGGGAGGGGGTGAACAAGATCAGCTATTAGATTTTTCGGACGTGGACATAAGGCTTCCAATGTTTGTGTATGTGTCGCGTGAGAAGAGACGTGAGTATGAACACAATAGAAAAGCGGGTGCCATGAATGCCCTGGTGCGAGCTTCTGCCATATTGTCCAACGGCGCATTCATACTCAACCTTGATTGTGATCACTATATATACAACTGCTTAGCTATTCGTGAAGGCATGTGTTTCATGATGGACAGAGGCGGAGAAGACATATGCTATGTTCAATTCCCTCAACGATTTGAAGGAATCGATCCCTCAGATCGTTATGCCAATCACAATACTGTGTTTTTCGATGGAAATATGCGTGCCCTTGATGGTCTGCAGGTAATTATAATCACTCTATTAAAATTTCTCGTTCATACATCAAATAACATTATTAAACTTGCTCGATCATCCATTGTGTGTACATATAGGGTCCTATGTATGTTGGGACGGGTTGCATGTTTAAGCGTTTTGCACTTTATGGGTTTGAACCAGCAAATCCAAATAAGACACCACAAAAAGGTGCAGAGGCTCAAGAACTGAAAGCCACAGATTTTGATCCTGACATAGATGTGAATCTACTACCTAAGAATTTTGGGAACTCCACAATGTTTGCAGAGTCTATTCCAATTGCTGAGTTCCAAAGTCGCCCTATCGCCGATCACCCTGCTGTCAAGTATGGACGAGCCCCTGGTGCTCTTAGAGCCCCAAAGGAACCACTTGATGCCACCCACGTTGCTGAAGCAGTCTCTGTTATATCTTGTTGGTAAGTTAATTAATCAATTCCAAGTTGTAATTTCATACTTGATTTTATACATCACACTTTTACAATATTAGGTATGAAGAAAATACAGAGTGGGGTGTTCGAGTTGGATGGATTTATGGTTCAGTGATGGAAGATGTGGTGACAGGATACCAGATGCACAATCGTGGATGGCGTTCTATTTATTGCATCACCAAGCGCGATGCATTCCGTGGATCAGCTCCTATAAATCTAACAGATAGGCTATATCAAGTGCTCCGTTTGGCTACAGGATCTGTTGAAATTTTTTTCTCAAGAAACAATGCCTTCATTGGATCCAGAAAACTCAGAATCCTCCAACGTCTTGCTTACTTTAATGTCAGCATTTATCCTTTCACTTCATTTTTCCTCTCCGTCTTCTGCTTTCTTCCGGCACTCTCCCTCATATCCAGCCAATTCATCGTCCAAAATGTCAACGTCGTGTTCCTTATATTTGTATTAACCTTATCTCTGACTGTCATTGGTTTAGCTATCTTGGAAGTGAAATGGTCTGGGATTGCTTTGGAGGATTGGTGGAGAAGTGAACAGTTTTGGGTCATTTCAGGAACTAGTGCCCATCTTGCTGCAGTCGGGCTAGGTATCCTCAGAGTTTTCGTGGGAATTGAAATATCTCTTACTTCCACATCAAAACAGGTTGCAGAAGACGTTGATGAGGCGTATGCTGATTTGTACATGGTGAAGTGGACGTCACTGATGATACCGCCTATTGTGATCGGTATGGTTAACATAATTGCCATTATTGTAGCATCTGCTAGGGCCATATTTACGGTTGTACCTCAGTGGGGAGCATTCATTGGGGGAGTATTTTTCGCTTTCTGGGTGTTGGCTCACTTGTATCCTTTTGCTAAGGGACTCATGGGTAAAAGAAGAAAAACACCCACAATTGTGTTTGTCTGGGCAGGGCTCATTGCAATAACACTCTCCTTGCTATGGATAGCTGTTGTTAACCCACAAGCGGGAGAACAAGGGGTTGCTGGCGGTGCTGGCTTTCAATTTCCTTAAAAGTAAAGCCAAACTAGATTTTGAATTAGTTACCAATATTTTTTTTTAATAGAATTGGATAGAAAAATAAACAGAGCGATTCCATCCAACTTTCGTTCTGAAAAGTTCGGCTATGGAAATTCGACACTTTGTTCTAGCTTGTATCTACTGGGAAAAAAATTCTTATGTTTTTACACAATTTGTTTTATTATTATTGGAGAAAAATAATCTTCTCACTGGCACCAACAAAGTGTTTCATTTTGAAGTATTTTGATAGTGTTTTATGTTTCCCCCGAAAGTGCTTGAATTATAATAACTGAAATTCACCATTTTAAGGGTTTTAATATTAGGTTAATTAATTAAAGAAAAAATTATAAAAATATACAACTTATTCTACCTAAATCTTCAATATTTCCTACCATATAAAAAAATTACAAAAATCCTACATTTTTTTATTTTCTCTCTCAACTTCAGATATTTAGAATAAAATAATTAAATTCTCCTACTCACACTTTTCCTTTACTATTTTCACGCCTAATTTACAACAAAAGTTGTCTAATCAGTGTCAATCACTGATCAATTAACATTCCATCACATTAATTACAAATTTGAACTTTAGCACCTTTTTTGATGCTTTTACGTATACCGGAGAGGTTGTCTTCTTCAACCATCTTTGTTTGAACGATTTTTTTAATTTTTCGTTAGTATCAATTCTCTAATGGTTGATCAACCATCATTCAATATTGATTTTACACAAGAAGTCTAGGACGACGACAATCCTCCACATACGCATACAGACCCAACAGTCGAGGCTCAAAAAGGCGCCATTGAAGACAACTTGGTAGTTGTGACTGAGATCATGAAGGAGAGGGGCTCAACTTCAAAATCACCAATCACTAAATCACATGCAAAAAAAATAAATAAGAAAAAACCTGAACCAATTACCCACCGCTCCCTTTACCAAAGGTGCGTTCTTTTGCCCTAAATTGGTACTTTTGATTTATGTTTTGAAATTAATTGGTAATGGGTTGATTCTTGATGGAAATATGTTGGGTTGATACCTAAATCCATGCGAATGTAGATGATAATCACGGAAATTAGGCATATCAACGTTTTTATGAATGTGTTTGATACATACAGAATCACTATCCACCAGTTAATACTTTTCATAGTGTTAGGTAGTTTGGAATTTTTCAATTTCAAGTATCAATCATTAATGGGTTGAATCTTGATAAAAATAGATTGGATCGAATAGCTAAATCCATGTGAATGTAGCCGATAATCACTAAAATTAGGCATATCAACGATTTTATGAACGTGTTGATACATGCAAATCACAAGCCACCTGTTGATACTTTTCACAGGGTTAGGCATTTTGAGTTTTCCCAACTTCTAGTATCAAAATTATGTTATGAGACAACCAACATAAAAGCCTTCTAAACCAAGTATCAACACTAGGAAAACCTTATAAACCAAGTATCAACACTTAGAAAAGCCTTGTAAACTAAGTATCAACAATAGGAAAATCCTTCTAAGCCAAGTATTAACCCATAGGAATCCTTATAAATCAAGTATTATCAATTAGAAAAGCACTATAAACCAAGTATCAATTATCTTTTTTTTTAAGCACACGACATAAAGTATCAATTAACAACAGAAAAGTACACAATTTTTAAGTATCTAATCTATTCAGGTGTAAAACTTTACACCATACATAAATCAAGTATCATTTATATACATGAAATACAATGCTTCAAGTATCAAGTATAGCCAACTAAAATCGATTAAATCTACGTACAAAAAAAAATCAAATACGGAGTACATTAAATCAAATATTAGATGTAGTCAATCAAAAAGTAAAATTTCTCATTCAAGTATCAAAATCATACAAGTATCATTTCATGAATAACATAACTAATACTTTCCAAATTAACAGATAAATCGTTTACATTGAAAGTTCATCGCATAAATGTTACATTATTTATTAACACAACATTATCATTTTTTTTATTTTATTGTGTTTTTTTTTACTACATCTACCATAAATGTAGATAATATTAAGATTATTTCACCCAACATCACAGGGTCTCAATTATGTTGTAAAAGAGTCTCCCAAACACAATCTAAAGTTTGATGCAACATATAATCCAACATTTGATGATGTTATTAAGCTGTCAACAAAGATCGAGAGGTTAGAACGATTTCGTGAGACTATTTTTGGTCAGTACTTGAGTATACCACAGTGTAATTATCAAGGTCAAATTTTTAAATGTTTGATGTTGCTTGAGTTGGATCATAGCAACACAGACGAGCTGCTAATTCTCCATGTCAAGGGTAACATTCTTCGCTTTACCATCAGAGATTTTGCAATTATCACCGGGTTAAAATGTACTGGCAATATCGATGAGTTTCGATATTTTGATCCAACCTTCAATACTTTGATTGCAAAATACTTTCCTGGTGCATGATCAGGTGTACCCAAGGGGTGTGTGGTTCAACGTTTCTTAATGGATGGATGGGACAATACTGAAGAAGCACTCCAGATGGCCATTTTATATTTTATACACTCATTTATTTTTTCATAAACATTTGAATCACCTATTCCAGTCGAAGATTTTTGAAGGGTTGAAGATGACACCTATACACAATTTTCGTGGAGACAAGTTGCCTTTAACAAATTGATTAGTAGTTTTAGACAAGCGGTTACATCATCCAAATAACTTTATAGATTGTCTGGCATGCCGTACGCGCTGAATGCATGGATCTACGAGTGTGCCTCTAAAGTACCAAATGACATAGCTGTTAGGGCTAGAAAACACATTCCTAGAATACTAAATTGGCATGCAGTTGGTGTAAGGCCAAAATATGAGTATTTTATGTCTACAATTTTCAGCCAGGTATTAATTATTTTTATATATATTTTTACAATTTTGGCAGTTTACTTGAAATCTAATAAACTTTCTTTTCCAGGTTGATTTCTCCAATTTAGCCTCTACTGCTGAAGATCTGTCAATATTGGATTTGCCAGTCATCATTGATCTACAGCAAATGAACTGTCTTTCTCTGGTACACGAGGTGCATCGTCCTGTCAGCACAGTAAGGTGCACAATCGAGGGCCGACTGAATTCGAGGATTTCTCATCTGAATCACCTGTACATCTCTTGTGAAAGTCCAAGCGGCTTGAGTCTACAACATCTCCTCCCCCACTCAAAAAGCGAAAGGCAGTGCACATTCAGAAAAATATTCCAGATGCACCTTCAAATCCAAAGAAATCTGTGCATTTTTCTCAAAGTCCAAAAAAATCAGCGTCACAGCCCAAGCCGTCCAATGCTTCTCAATTTTCATCCACTCATTCCAAAGATAGTTCTGCTGAAGACATAAAGAAAGTGAAGAAGTTCATCAAGAAATACGTAAGTACCAGTGTTAGTTAATTTTTAATAATCCTTGATACCTAATCATGTATCTATGTTAGTGATATCAAATTGATACCTATTCATTTTTTTTTCTTTTACAAGGTGAATAGAAGATTTAATGCCCTAGATTCTTTGATAAACTCAAAGACCAATGAGATTTTGAAAGCTATCAGGATGTCACCCCCCAAGGAGTATGTTGATGTTCACAATCAAGAAAACATCCGTGAACAAATCAATGAGGTATCAGTTTTTTCATGAAAATTTCTACATGATACATGTACTTTTAAATAAAAATCTTCACATCACAAACATGTCAACTGATAAGTTCCAGTCAATATAAGCTAAGTATCACAAATTTGGTTCAAATATATATATATTTGATACTTCACTGAAGATTATATTTTTATGATAGTCATGCACCAGTAAAGTATCACATTCAAATTATGCATGTATCGATAACCATATTAACTGCAATATAGTATCAGATTGGACATCTTATTATTTTTCAATATTTTTTTTATTTCATTATTTTCTCAATATCTCTAAAAAAAATTATTTTCTATGTAGGATGTTGGTGGACCATCTAATCCGGACATCCATATTCAATCTGACCAAGGACGTCATGATTCCTCATTCGTTAATGACGATAACACATTCCCAGATGGCATGGAAGTCACCACTGATATTACTAAAGCACCCGAGAATGCAAACGATGACCATGTGGGTCATACAATTGAGGATGCACCTCTTTCAAATGTCAATGAAAGCACAAGAGATGACATCCATGTTACAGTTGTTGTCGATCCATTTATCCCTTGTCCATTTACAGAGGTATATTTAAATAATAATTTCATATATTAATCCAAGTATCATCTTAAATAAATTTAATTCACTCATTTACTTTTAGGCACCTGGATCAAAAAAGAACTTTTCTGAATCTGAGAATGTCACAAATGATCCGGTCGATGAAAATATTTATGTTCAAGGAGACATTCACACTTCAGACAAAGTGGTGAATTACTAAATTATACGATAACTTGAGCCCCAACATAAATCTGTCTAACTAGCTTTTTTTTTTGTTTCAAAGATTGGTACACCTGCTGAATCAACAGACGACCCAAAAAATCAGTCGAACAATCAAGATGTTCCCGGTTCGGCACATTCAGAAAATGTGCGGAAGGATAATCCCCCATTAATGAATGTCTCATCGGTAAGTCAAACCAATAAATAATTTATTAAACATTAGATTATATTTAGCCGAGAATAACATTTATTGTTCACCCTACATAGGACTCATCGTCTAGCACGTCAGTTTTGGAAGGAACAAGTGCAAAGATCGAGAAAATATTAAACCAACTACGTGAACCCATAATAGCAACACCATTGAAAACGACCATCCAGGAAGAACTTATTAGTGACCCGTTTCTTCTGTGGGACAGTCAGCTACCTACCACCTTCACATGCAAATAAATTATTCTACACGATTCATCAAAGACACCGGCACAATTTTATCAGTCGTCATTCCTAGCAAATTTTAGTTCAAGCGATAAGGGGAGGGAGAAAATGGCCTACAAGTATCATCAAAAGTTCTCATTCGACAAATATGGCATTTTCTATGACCCTCCACTGGACCTAATCTCAGAATTTTGTAACTGGATTGAAAAAGGGCTACTGAAAACACATGCAGGAAGTAAGTCCCTCTAAACTCCTCATTAGAAACTATGTCTCATGTTATGAAGATCCTTTCCAAAATTGGTGGTGTTCTATTTAAACATAGTTTTAAATTATTATTTTTATTTTCTCTAAGGAAATCAAACGAGGATCACTACAAATCTCGATGTTTGTCGATTGGACCTTTAAAGATGGATTTTTTGGTTGCATTTCCTAAAAACAAGAATTAGTTCTACAATATGGCACAGAAAAATAATTGTTGAAATGATGAGGTTAGTCGGTTAGTTAATTTGATACATGTCTGTCTATCTTGATATTTTTCAAATATGAATAGATATGTTTGTTGATACCTGTTTTTTTGTGTTGATATTTTTCAAATGCGAATACATATGTTTGTTGATACCTGAAATATGTTGTTTTGGCCCATGTTAAACGTAATTTATCCATAGTTGATACTTGAATCCTCTTTTGATTTATAAGTATCCTCGATACTGTATTCAAGGGCTTTCACAATAAGATATGTGTTAGATTATCTATATTTCAAACGAATTATAATTTGATACCTGATGTAATATAATATTTATAAGTATCATCAGTTTCTATCATTATGTCATGCCCCAGAAGGGTACCCTAGGCATGACCGACACTCAGAAACTATTGCTAGCCACCAAGTAAATCACTTGGCCTCATCACATTCATTCAATCAACAATTAACACCTCAGTGGAAGACTAAAGAAAGTAAAATGGTGGACAATCTCAATATATATTAGTTAAGTCAACTCAAGAAGACTAACATGAAGAAACTAGCCCAAAGTAATTATTCAACTCAAACAATCACACTCTAGTCTATGAAGCCTCTATCAACTATTCAACGGTGTCAATGACAGACCCATGGGTACCTTAAATCAAGATAAATAAATCTAAAGTCTAACTATAAAAGCTAGATGAAAACATAAATTAGTATCCTCCAAAAGTAGGGGAGGGATCAACAACTCAACTGACTATAAAAGATCTTCAACGGTGCACTTGTTGATGATCTCTAATACCTGTCTCTGCATCATAAAATGATGCAGTCCAAATATGCATTAGTACGCGGAATGTACGAGTATGTAAAATGGCTAAATAAAATGCGCATCAAGGTAGAACAATATCAACTCAAATAACTCAACTCAAGAGATAAGAACTCAATCAAGAATGTCAAATATCTATCTAAAGTAAGAATAAAGAGTAGACAATGATCAATCAACACAATCCAAATCAATCCAATCCAATCAAGTCATAGCACTATCATTATGGAATATATCTGGGAGTTTCTCTTATTCGACAAGAATCACTTATGAGCTAGTGATTGTACAACAATCCCATTAATGTTGCCACAATCGTTCAGTACTTGCCAGGGTAAAGAACGAATCAAATCTATAATGGATCTAGGTCTATCAACCGGGTCCTCTATTATTTCAGGGACCATATCGAGAGGAGAGATCTGACTTAGCGGATTCAATCCTCTTCTACACCTAGCAACGTAGTTAATGAGTTCGAGTTGTACTTACTCTTACTCATTTTGGTACTCGATACTTCTCCCAAGACTCAATGCTCATAAAATAATCAATTCCAATCAACAAATTAGTGAGTCTTTTAATGGACTCTTTCAACTCATCAGTTCTATCAAATTAATCTTGTAACAATTCAATAAATCAACCACATCAACTTTTTTAAGAGTGAATTAGATAATTATGTACGAGGTCTTTCAACTTAGAACAATCTTTTAAAGTTCAATTATGAGGACTCCTAGAACCATCAAGTTCTATCAACCTATTATCATGCTCACATCTTAATCACAATCATTTGCATTTATGTTATCAAGGCTCTAGAATTCCTAGGTTTTTTCATGTAATTCTTGGATGAAGTAAAAAGTAGGGTTTATAGAATAACTTGTATAAAAATACTCATTCAATAAAATAAGTCCATGATGATAATCAAGTATGTGAAAATATATATAATATATAGTTTACAAAAAAGATCTTCAAAGAAGCATTCATGGAGACTCAACACTTTCACAATCTTTCTATTACCATCAATGGGGGCACATGGAAGAACAATTTCATGCTTTAGTTTAGCCTTACATACCTAAAAATTTAGATTTTTTTGAAGAACTTTGAAGAACACACTTGATTCTATTTAAACCCTAGCTTTTTCCCTTCTTAGAACCTTGTTAAAGTCTTGGAGAATGTTTTGAACGTAAAAAGACTGATTAGATATGTTTAAGGGCTTATATAGGTGTAAAAACATCAAGTCTAGGCTTTAAAAGGATGGAAAAAGACCAAAATAACTCTAAAAACTATCAAAAGTCACCCACATACCACTTTTACGGCTCATGGAATATTTCACAACTCGTGGGTCACTTCCATAGACTTTTGGGCATGTTTTTAAGGTTACGGAAACCTTTCACGAGACCAATTCACGACCCATAAAAGACTTTAAGATCCATAGATGGATTCGTGAAATCTGGTGCTAAAATTTGATTTTCTGGGCCTTTCCACGAAATCTAACTTTAGGGGTCGTACTTCAATCTACGACCCATATGTGGTTTCGTGGAACTACTCTGTTTTGGCAGTGTTCAGTAAAATGACCATAGCTTTTGACTCCAAACTCCAAATAAGGTGAAACTAGTTGCGTTGGAAAGTTAAATCAAAGAAACTTTATTTGGTAGGTCATGGAATACTTAATTCTTTGTTTGCTAAGAGTTATAATCATTTAAAGTTGACCCTTACATAATCTAACACTAAAAACTCAATTTTATAGAAAAGTTTTGAACTCATCTAAATATTAGGGGTCTCTTATGAACCCAATACACTTTTAATACTCTTCACACATATAGGAATGAGCCTTAAAATATAGGTACATGCAAGGCATCACTAGGTTCAATTTTCTATACTTACGAAGAAAACAATTTGGGTTGTATGAATAGTGTTGTAGGGTGTTACACATCATGACAATTCTCTTTACATTTACATCTTCTTTTTTATAGTCCTAAAATAATTTGATGCCTAATTCCATGAAATAGGATGTTTTGACACCTACAAAATGCAACTTATACATAATTGATGCCTGAATTCTTTTAAATTTTTATAAGTATCATGTGTAGTGCAATTATCATTGATACCTGAAATCTTCACAAGAAAATACGTGTCAGATTCACTATATCTCATACGAACTATAATTGATACCTGATGTAATACAACATTATAATTGATACTTGATTCATTGACTTTATAAGTACAAGTTGAAGAGTAGTCTTAATTGATACCTGAATTATCACACAACTGTTATGCATCAGATTTTAGCACATCCAATTAACTATGTTTGATATCTGAATTATCACAACTGGATAGGTGTAACCAAGTGCAAAATAAGATGATAATTTTAAGTCTTTATACATGCAACACATTGCATTTTACTCCTTTTTATTATTTTAAAACTCAATGTTTTTTTATATTTAAATTTCTATTCTTTTTCATCAAGCAACATTTGGATGTGATTTTCTACTACATTTGAAAAAATTCAAAGAATCAATTTAGCAATCAATATAGATACACCACAGCAAATTGCATATTCAAGAATTACATTGTGACCGCCTACACAAGGTATTATGACATTCACGATGATAAAAATTTAAGCACTCAGAAATACCTTGCACACGGAGCTGATGTATCTAAGTTGGAGAGGTCAGTCACAAATATTATAAAAGAATTTTGTATCCCTGTCGGGTCCCCTTGGCATCTTGTAGACGAAGTTTATATACCGGTAAATTGTGACACAGATTTTCATTGGGTGTTGACTGTTGTTGATTTGAAGGAGAGATTGATACACGTCTACGATTCTACAATGGGTACAAGGCATAAATATCTTTCTGTTGAGATTCAAAAAATGGTTGTCATATTGCCAACTTATCTTCAGGATAGTGATTTTTTCGAAAAAATCAATAGGACTGACTGGTCCACGCTTGAGGCATACAAGGACAAGACAACTGGAGAGATGATTGGTCAACAAGTCCCGTTCAAAGTTGAATTTGTTCAAGGAATTGCTCAACAACAATGCGATAGTGTGTAAGTTTTTTCACTTTGTTGTAGTAATTCTAATATACTTTTTGGTCTCATATCAATTTTTTTAAAACTGCTACTCCAGAGCTTATGAGGTATCAATTGTTGCATACGCTGAGTACATCAGTGACGGGATCCCTGTCCTAATGCATGCGCTAGATGTTGAGTACCTTAGGAGGAGATACACTGTGCTATTATGAAAATATGGTAGTGACAAGGCTTGTGAAGACTACGTTAGTGAGAATGATGATTCACCCAAGCCTAGGGATCTTTTCATTACACCGGATAGTGATGGAATGATAGATATTTCCTAATTTTGGCATTTGCAATTTCAATCTTGTCTCCAGAAACATATGCTTAGACAATCAAGGCAACACAGTGTTTCCCTTTTGCATTTTTGATGTTGAATATTTAAGCTATTATTTTTTGGTACTTTCCAGATGGTATTGTAGTAAGCACATAAGCATTTGTTATTTGATCTATGATTTTTAGCACTTGCATTTGAATTTACTTCATTATAATTGTATTCAAATGACAAGTAAATGTTTACATACAGGATACTTGCTATATTCTATACGTAGTTGTTGATACTTCTTTTAAAAAATATACCTGCTCAAATATATCACATTTTTTTGTTTGTTACTTCATACTTACATAAGCACAAGTATCAAATGATAAATTTCAAATTATTTTACATTTTAGTTATTTGATTGTTTGTTTAAAATAGGAACGTTGTGGATTTAAGTTATAAATTTTAAAGAATTCGTTCTACTTTCATTATTACTCAATAGCACTGAACCTATGGATTTTTAATGGATAAACAAATGGTATATAATCATGATACCTGTATTCAAATGATAAGTAAATGTTCACCTACAACATACTTGCTATATTTTACACTTTAAATTCTTGATACTTGTTTTAAACAATATACCTCTCCAAATATATCACATTTTTTTGTTTGTTACTTCATACTTACATAAGCATCAAGTATCAAATGATAAATTTCATATTATTTTACAATTTAGTTATGTAATTCTTTGTTTAAAACAGGAACGTTGTGGATTTAAGTTATGAATTTTAAAGAAATCATTCTACTTTCATTAGTAGTCAATATCACTGAACCTATGAGTTTTTTATGGATAAACAAATGATATATAATCATGATACCTGTATTCAAATGATAAGTAAATGTTCACCTGTAGGATACTTGCTATATTCTACACTTTAAGTTCTTGATACTTGTTTTAAACAATATACCTGCTCAATATATCATATTTTTGTATTTGTTACTTCATACTTACATAAGCATCAAGTATCAAATGATAAATTTCATATTATTTTACAATTTAATTTATTTGATTCTTTGTTTAAAATAGTTACTTTGTGGATTTAAGTTATGATTTTTAAAGAATTCGTTCTAGTTTTAGGATTACTCAATAGCATTAAACCTATGAATTTTTTAATGAATAAACAAATAGAATATAATCAAGTATCAACAATATTACACCCACATTTATGCATCATTTTAACATTCAAACTTTTAGCATATACCTGAATTTATTCATCCGAATATTATTTTGTTATTCATACGAGTATTTATTTTTTTCATCTAAGTATTTATATTTGTTATTCATAAAACCTGCAAAAGTATTAGTTTTTCCTGATATACCACGAATCACAAGAATAAATAACATATAAGAACTAATTCAGACATAATCAACAAGAAAACTTATTTTTCCAATGAAATGTCTATCTACACTCACAGTTCGTACTCTCACTAATAAATCAGCAGCTACATATCAACCTATCCACATTTCTTTCGGATAGAAAGTACATATTTTTCTGTTGTGGCCTTCATGACCACAACGACCATAATAATTTGTGCTTGTGCTTATTTTTTCACCTACGTTTTTCTTCCTCCCTTTTCACGGTCTTCCAGACATCCTTTTGTACTTTGGCAGAAGAATAACTTCAACTACAACATCATTTAGCGTAGATCAATCCCCCTTATCAAGCATTGAAATCTCATACGTATTTGTCAATGCTTCTAATTTGTAATAATCGGAGCAATAGGGATGCATATTAGTTACATTTTTGTTCTTCAAAACTACCGCTGCATGCGACCATGGTATCTCATCAAGTTGAAACCTCCCACAACTACATGTTTTATTCTCAAGGCAAACAACATATCTTCTACCAGAATCATAAACCACATAGATATACTTAGAGAAAGGAACAACCTGTCAACAATAAATAATTAGTAAATTTATTAATATATTCTATTTTTTCCATTATTAAATAGTAACCAGTCATTACTTATCATTAACATTCTTATTTTTTAAAATTTTTTTTAATAGATTGATATTTTAAAAAAATAAAAAATACAAGTATTGATATGTACCTTCATCCTCAAATTTCTTACCCAAAGTTTCTCTGATGTATGATGTGTTTTCACCATTTTTGCAATTCCAAGACCCAGAGACAATTCTAGCCTCCTCCAAGAAATCTATTATTAATAGTTGTCTTGCATTTACCAGACATCCATTTATACATTCAACAATGCTAGAAGTCATCATCCTCCCCTATTAACAGTTGCATGTACTCAGGTCCACTTATTGTACCCAATATTTTACAGATACTCTTTCACTTTGTGATCAATTTTTTCGACTTTCGCCATTATCTTATCAAATTCTTCTAGCCAGTAACATTTAGTCATTGAGAAGTACATGTCACTTAACGTGTTTATATTTTTTCTATAATTTGTGCAAACATTTTTTCAAATATGTCATATGTATGCATAATGAGGAATGTTGGGAAAAACAATACTTACACTCTTGATGATACTTTCATTTTGATCTGATACCACACATATCTTCTTCCTTTCACCAAAAGCATTTTTGAACAGCTGAAAGAACCACAACCATGAAGCATCATTCTCTGTGTCAACCACACTATATGATAATGACAATATGCAACGTAATTTGAGATATCAAAGCAGATCATTCAAATCTGATGTATCAAAAAAATACTTAATATTTAAAAAAATCAAAGAACAACAAATAAACACGATACCTGCCCCGTTGTCACGCCTTAGGAGAACACCCTTGGCGGGGCCGACACTCAAAAACTATTTCTAGTCCCCAAGCGAATCACTTGGTCTCATCGTCATAACATACTCAATAGCGGAAGAATATACTCAAATAATAAGCATCATATGTCTAGATATAACTCTACTAAAACATAGTTTCCAATGAACAAGTTTGAAAATAGCAATACACAACAATCCTCTACTCAATATCTATGAAGCCTCTACCTCTAAACATCTAGATGGTACTATGACAGGTCATGGCTACTCAACTCGAAGAAAGTAAACTAAAATACTTAGTATAAGAAAAGGGCTCCTCTGAAGGCAAGGAGGGCTCACCAACTTTGAAAGCTCAAAACTAAACCTCAACGGTGCGTCTGCCGAAGTTCTCTAATATTTGTCACTGCATCATAAAATGATGTAGTCCAAATGGATGTCAGTACATTGAATATACTGGTATGTAAAATGGCTGGAAAAGAAAGGACATAATCAAGGATACTCAACTCAAGTAACGTAACTCAAAAATTGATTCACCTCAACTCAGTAAATCATGCAAATTTGATATTAGAATCATGCTTTAAAAGTAAACTCAATAATGTACAACTCACGTCAAATCATGCAAATTGTACAGTAAAATAATGCTCCTAAAAGAAACTCTAGCATGCAACTCATTCAAATTAATTATGCAAAATTAAAGAGTTTCTCTAACTGACAAGACTCATACCACCATAGTTGGTGATGTACAATGAAAAAGACGTCATTGTTCACCCATCCATTACTTGCCAAGGTAAGGACACTCACCTCTACTTTTCGGATCCTCAAGTCTTATTCATATTTTTAGGACAAGAGTCGCCAGAGTTAACTGCGTAACTATTCTACGCGGGCAACGTAGTTTTGGGGCTTTGAGCCGTCAATTCACTCTACCCAATTTGGTGTTCAATTCTATTTCCAAAACATGTACTCATATTTATCAAGTAAATATATCATTCAAAAACATCTCATCAAGTTTCATTGGATCTTGATTTAAGCATCAAACTCATCTTAAAACATCATCATCATCTTCCATCAATAAAAAAATAAATTTAAAAATCATTTACATCGTTATAAAAACATCTACTCAAAACGACATTTAAACTAAATTCAATTTTATCAAAATTAATTAAAATATAGATCATCTCATCAAGACTCTTTTTGAATTTCTTATTTATGCTCGAAAACTCATATTCATGCAGACCCAATAAGACATACTAAAAAAATTATCTTTGTTAGACATATAAAATAGTCATAAATCTCAATTTGAAATAATACATAAAATCAAATATGGTTCTCAATTAGGGTTCATGTGAATGAAGACATGAACATGCATCCAATCCAATACCCAACTCATGAAGATCATTAATATGTTTTTATGTACAAGAAAACTCAATAGGACAACAAACGACTCAAGAAATCAATTCAAGAATTAGGGTAAAACTCTACTCGAACTCAATTACAAGAACTCACATGTAGGGTGCGTGGATGAACTCAATCCAATGCTATGAGTAGCCTTACATACATGGAAATTTAGATTTTTGAAGAAGAACACACTTGATTCTCTTGAAACCCTAGCTTTTCTCTTCTTGGAATCTTGTTTTGAACATAAAAGGACTGATTAAATATGTTTAGGGGCTTATATAGGTGTAAATACATCAAGTCTAGGCTTTATAAGAGTGAAAAAAGACCAAACTAATCCTTTAGAAAAAACTGTCAAAAGTCATCCACGGGCCACTTTTACGACTCGTGGAACATTCCATGACTCATAGGGACCGTCCGTTAACTTTTGGGCACATTTTTAATGTTACTCACAAATTTCACGAGATCCATCCATGACCCATAGAATACTGTACGACCCGTAGATAGATTCGTGAAGTCTAGGGCTAAAAATTGATTTTTTGGGCATTTCCACGAAACCTAACTTTATGGATCATACTTTAATCCACGACCCGTATATGGTTTCATGGAATTACTTTGCTCTGGCAGTGTTCAGTAAGATGGTCATAACTTTTGACTCTGAACTCCAAATGAGGTAAAACCAGTTGCGATGAGCTTTAATGTGGTAGGTCATGAGCCACCTAATTCTTTGTGTTCTAAGAGTTATGATTGTTTAAAGTCCCTTGCATAATTCAATACTAAAAACTCAATTTGTGGGAAAGTTTTGAACTCGTCTGAGTACTAGAAGTCTCTAATGACCCTAATATACTTCTAATACTCTTCACACATATAGGAATGAGCCTTAAAATATAGGTACATGCAAGACATAACTAGGTTCAAGCTTATATACTTATGACGAAAAAATTTGGGTCGTATGAATAGAGTTGTGGGGTATTATAATACCTTCCCTTGGGATCAGTCATCCCCGAATGATGAGCGGACCAAGGATGAATTCAAGGCACGAATAGAACATCGGAACTCAATCAACTCAAATCATTTAAACATCTCAGAAATCAATTATTAGAACTTCAAAAAGAAAGTCATCAATCCTAATTGAGAATGGGACCATCGCAATATAGAAGACTCAATGGATAACTCTCACGCTTAGCACCTCATCTCAACTTTGTTCCCTCTCATGGAACTACACTCCATCAACCTAAGCTTATGGCTCCTATTCAAATCTATGCCTAAGCACTTTCTCTTATTTTGTTCAAGCCTAATCCTAAACCCCAAAGCCCTATTCCTAAGATGACCATACTCATCAATATTATTCCTCAAAACTCAAACTCTATACCTCTATAGGAACTTTTATTTAAAAAATCACTAGTCCTCTCCATTACATCACTACTCTTACTCGAAACGTTCACCAAGAAGTCGTCAATAATCTAACACCACTACTCGCATAATAACAACCACACATTCAAGTCTATCACACTAACCACTTTGATCATATCTAAGAAAAATCAAGCCTACTTTGCATTTTCAACCTCCATCATTGGACAAGCTCTCACTCAAAGACTCCCCAACATTCTTTTACCTAGAGACACTCTAACTTACCTTTACCTATCTATTGCACATCATAGCGCTTAATCTCGCTCTTCCTCCATATCTATAATCTAAATGAAGGAAGGACACCATAATTATCAAATCAACAAACATCCACCCTTACTCATCATAAATAACTCATCTTTTATCACCAATATCACTATCAAGGCTGGAAAGAAGGATCATTGGAAGGTCTTAGAGCAAAAGATCAAGGAAATTTTGAAATTTGGTCTGAGAGTAGTCATAATGTGATACAATCTCATTAGCCTTTTAGGACCTATCATGTATTTATGGAATCGAACATACTATGAAATTCAAGTCATATCTCGTATGACATAAGGTTGGAAACTTTGAAATTCATGAGATAAAATGGCTCATGACCTATCAAATGAAAGATCTTTGAATTAGATTTCCAAAGCAACTAGTTTCACCTCATTTGGAGTTTAGAGTCAAAAGTTATGACTATTTTACTAAACACTGCCAGAGCAGGGAATTCCACAAAACCTTATACGGGTCGTGAATTGAAGTATGACCCGTAAAGTTAGGTTTCATGGAAAGGTCCAGAAAATCAATTTTTAGCCATAGACTTCACGAATCCATCTAGAGTCATAAAATATTATACGGGTCGTGGATAGGTCTCATGAAAGGCTCCAGCAACCTCAAGAACGTGCCCAAAAGTTTACCGAAGTGACCCATGAGTCGTGGAGCGTTCCACGAGCCGTAAAAGTGACCCGTGGACAACTTTTGATAACTTTTTCTAAAGGGTTATTTTGATCTTTTTGCACCCTTTAAAGCCTAGACTTGATGTTTTTATACCTAAACAAGTCCTAAAACATATCTAATTAGTAACATTACGTTAAATCACTCTCTCCAACTTAGAACAAGGTTTCAAAGGAGAAAAAGGCTAGGGTTTGAAGCGAAAACTTGAGGATTCTTCCAAGTTGCTCCAAAATCCAAATTTCCAGGTATGTAAGGCTAATCAAAACATGAATTTTGTTCTTCCATGTGCCCCATAAACCGAGTTATTGGAGTTGTGAATAAATTGAGTCTTTCATGAATGTTCTTGAAGGTTTTTCTTAAAAATTCTAATGTATTTCTGTATAATTATGCATGAATTAATTACTTGAAATAGATTATTTTATTTTTCTACATGAATCCTAACATGAATTCTTAATATTTTGTATATTACACTTAAATGGGCATGCATGAGTATAAATTGAGCCTAAAAAGTCTATAAAATTCATGAATGTTTTTAACTTCATTTTTGTTTTCTTGAATGCTATGAGCCCAAATGATGCATTTGAGACTTTATGAGTCAAGAACTGAACCAAAGAATGTAACCAAAGAGTTGATGATTGATGTGATGAATTGAGTTGACAAATGTCCAATGAGACTAGATGAATGAGTTAACCATGGGGTTGATGTCTTATGAGCATGTTGAGTCTTGGGAGGAGTATTGAGCATTGAATTGAGTAAGAGTAAGTCCAACTCGAACTCAATAACTACGTTGCCAGCATAGGAGAGGATTGAATCGTAAAATCAGATGTTTCTTTACTGTCCCAAAAAGAGGACTTGATGTTATTATTATGGATCCACTGATGGGATGTCCTTTACCCTGACAAGGTATTGGATGGATGTGGCAATGACATCGCTTCGTTGTATCATCACCGGCTCATAGGTTATGGTTGTCGGTTAGAGAAACTCCCATATAGGCCTTAATAGTACTCTGAGTGAATTGGATTAGATGATATATGAGTGGTCATTGTCTAAACTGTATTTCTTACTTTAGACTCTTAACTTGATGATTGGGCATCTTATTTCTTGAGTTAAGTTATTTTGAGTTGATGTTATTCTACCTTTATATGTTTCATTCTGCCATTTTGCATACCAGTACATTCAACGTACTGATGCCCATTTGGGACTGCATCTTTTCATGATGCAGAGACAAGTACTAGCGGTCATCAGTAGGCGCTTTGTTGAGGACCTAGTTACATTCAGTTATTTGGTTAGTCCTCCCCTACTTCTGGAGGATACTATATTTCTTTCTAGCTTTGAGTTTAGACTTGTTTTATTTCATTTTGAGGTAGTCATGGACCTGTCATTGGCACTAGTTAGTTAGATGTTTTAGGCTTCATAGACTAGACTGACGAGTTATGTTTTGATTTTATTTCCTGACTAGTTTCTTTCGCACTAGTCTTGCTTAGTTGATGGATAGATTGTTTGGCCTTTGGCCTTCGATTTCTGTATTATCATTGCAGTTCTTTGAGTATTCTTTATCATTGATGTCTTCCGTTATTAGAATATGATTGAAAAAATGTGATGAGGCTGAGTGGTTCGCTCGAGGGTTAGCAATAGTCTCTGAGTGTCGGCCACGCCAAAGGTACCCTCCCCGAGCATGACAGTTATCAATATCTTTAGTTTTTATTTATGAACACTATTTATTAATTTTATAGACTCAAAATTTTCCATGCATCGCACGGGTACGATACTAGTTTGATGTTAAAATCAAGGAATAATTAATCAGTAATAAAGACGAGAGTCAAAAATACCTTTTTCAGTGAAATCTCTTCAAAAAAATCAAGTGAAAATCGTCCAAGCCGAGTTCTCAAAGTTTAAAAATGAAGAAAATGTCTAAACTTCATGACCATAGACCTGAAATCTGGTATTGATGTCGCTAAAGCGACACCCACCAATTAAGAGTGAAGCCTAGTCACAAAAATGACCCTTCGCTTTAGCGAGCCTTGCCTCGCTTTAGCGACCAAGCTCTCGCTAAAGCCAGACCTAAGGCACCAGAACAAAACAAAAATTTCAAATAGTTCAAAAGCTTGGAATCAATCCTCAGGATTCGTTCAAAATACCGCACACACAAACCATGTATGCAATCCTACTAAAATTGACATTTCAGACTCAATGAAATCATCAAAAATTGAATTTGAGATCTCCTTGACCCGAATCTAATAAGGCGCAACTAAAGTAGCTTAGACTACTTGAAATATCAAAATGCTATTGGAACACTCAAAAAATATGACAAGCTCATCTAGCATAAAAATCATCTCCCAAAAATAATGAAACGATCAGAAATCCAATCTGAGTATCGAAACTCAAAAAAATTGACCATAATCAAACTTTAACTCAATTTTTAATTTCAGACCTAAAATCTACATAACAACTCCAAATTTGATTCTGACAACTCTCCTAGACTAATTTCTACATATCAAACTGTTGAAATCGATGAAATTCCATTTCGAGACTTGAATCTTGGGGTGACTCAAAATTTCAAAATCAGGTAATTTAAACCTTTAAAAATCAATTTTTTAGCAAAATCTGAACTTTTTACAAGATCCTTGAAAGTCAACTTTTAAAATTAATCAAACATGACTCGGGGTCGTTGTCGTAAGGGGTAAAGTGATATTTTGTTAAAAAATACCAAAAATAACCTTCAGAGTTAATATATCAACTAATTAGTAAAAGAATTTTATCTAAAAATATTGGAGTTGAGAATATTTTTAGAGCAAAACATGGAAGGAGGAATAAAAAATAAAGGGTGGAGGGTATTTTTAGACCAAAAGGTAGAAAGGGATATTTTTGAGCCATTTCCATTAAGTTAGAGGTATTCTTGACTCTTTTTCCTTCTAAATATAATTGTCTCATATTAGTTCTCTACCTTACAAAATCAAGAAATCATTAAAAAAAAATTCTATATTATTCTTGCAATTCATTTTTTTTAAGTTTTCATATTTATTTATAAAACTCCTAAGATTTTTTCTAAAGGGTTAATTAATAAAAACTAGTTTAGTGTACGTGATTTGCACGTATGAGACACATCAATTTAAAAATTATATATAGATAGTACTTGTCATTAAATAAATATAATATTTATGTAAATAAAATTAAATAAATATTACTAGTTTGATGTAATAGTTTAGGGTCTGTTTGGAAAGTCATCTGGTAATTGGAATTGGTGTAATTACTAGGGTGGTAATTACACACCCTGGTAATTACACTGTCATGTTTGTTTGCCAAAGTGTAATTACAAGCGTGTTATTTGGTTCCACAAGTGTAATTACAAGGTTATATTAAATTTTAAAAATAAAAATTAATTATTTAAAATAAAAAATTTATATTAGACAAATATAGGTATTTATAAATAATATTAAATTAAATATTTAAGATATATATTATCTTTTAAAAATATATTAATTAGTAAATATATATTCTTAACTAATATTATAAAAAAATTAATTTATATTTTTAAATTAGTATATTTTAATTAAATTAATTATAAAAACTAAAAATATAAGTTTTATGTGAACATCATGAAATGTATGTTTGACAAAAATATCAAATATTATAAATATAATGTCATAGTAAAATTGTTAAAATATCTGATAAAAAATAATTTATCTAATATAACTAAAAAAATAAATGGCTTCTAATGTGAAATATCAAGTCAATACTACAAAAACAAATTAAACTAAAAAATATAACATAAGTTTTAAATTCAAAATAAAAAAAAATTAAAACAATACTCTTATGCCAAATTTCAATATAACATACATAAATATAATTTAAAAGAAAGAAATATGTATATTTATAACTTTATCCAACAATGAATTCAACTTTAATTTAAAAATTAGAATGCTAATAAAATCATGCTAGTGAAAAACAAAATAAAACATAAAATAAAAAAAAGATAAGTGAAAAATTGTATGGAATCACATGACAAAGATTGAAAATAAGAAAGAAATGAAAATAAATATTATAAAATAAAATATACTTTTAGAAAATATTAGAATAATAAAAATAAAAAGAATTTAAAATAATGAAAATGAAAATATAAAGATAAAAATAAAAGAAAGAAATTTAAAAGTAACCAACATGTAATTACACCATGTAATTACTTATTGGCTTAGATCAAATATTGAAAGCAAATGAAGAAGATAAAGATCAAATAAATAAAGAAGTTGGCCTTGAAAGCCAAATGTCAAGTGGAGAAAGATACGACATAATTTTCGAAAGCTTTGAAGCTGATAAACTGGCTATTGAAGAGATAAAAAGAGAGTCTGGTGGTGGATCCTATCATGGTGCAGAAGCTTCACAGAAAATTAATAGTATGTCTCTGAATAATGCAATTGTCGAGGAGCTATAAGAGATAGAGGGAGTGCATCAAGGGGAGTCCAAAAGAAAATGCTGAGAATTTCACCAAAACATAGCTCAAAACTTCGTTTGAGTTCCTCCATGACAAGTGCAGGATAGTTTCCAAAAAATCAATTTAAGGGGGAGTGTGAAAAATAAAGATGATTTTTTGGAGGTAAAAATATCTTAGATATTTAGTAAACCTTTCTAGAATTTTGTATTGTAATATCTTGGATATTTGTATTTAGGAAAAATCTAGAAAACTACAATATAAATATTTTAGGAAAATATTTGTAGTAGATTATAGAATAATCTAGATTTTTGTTAGAAGATACTATCTAGATATTTCTTGTAGATATATGTAGAATGATATCTAGAATCATCCCTCCACAACTATAAATAAGGATGACCATACTCATTTGTAACCCAATCGAAAAACCAAAACTAAAAATCCAAATCAAAGAGTCTTTTCTAATAAAGTTCTCATTTTCAAAATCTCCCTTCTCCTTTTTAGCTTTTTCTTCTATAATTGAATTTTCCGATATTAGTTAACTATCTTGAGCTAGCAGAAGGTGTTCCCAAATATACTTTTCTTCTGCTATATTTCTCTAAATGGAGCCTCTCCTTGTGAATTGAAAAGTGTAATTACATCCAATTATCTGCTGTAATTACCTGTCCAACCAAACAGGTCAGACAGTATAACCAATTCCACCAAATCCAATTATTAGGGTGTTATTCCATATAGACTCTTAGTTTATTATGATGCAACAAAGATGAGAAAATTAATTTAATTGCTTATAATATATATATATATATATATATCTTAATAGTTTTTTGAATACATAAGTAATAATTTAGAGTTGAACATTTAAAAGTTAAATAATTAATTGACTAAAATTTAATGTAATAAAAGATTCCTAAATATAAAAAGAGTAGTTTAAGTACTTAATTAAATTTAAATTTGTATCAATAAGTTTTATTATTTTATTTTAAAATTATTAAAATCTCGGTGGATCTGCATACACATTTCAGTTATTACCCTTCCTCCATCCTCCGTTGCTTCCACCGCCGTGCACAGCCGGAACGCCCCTGCACAATCGATCCGCTGCCATCAAAATTTAGTTATGCCATTTCCTTCTCTGAATCAGGTTTCAGTTTCTCCTCCTTTTCGGATCACTGATGACTACTTTTTTTTTTTCTCTTTTTCGTATTTACAATTTCCAATGTTGGATCACAAAAGAATTAGCGTTGTTTGTTGTATTTAGAGCTGAAAATTAAGTGGAATACTAATTCTGGTCGCAATTACTTCGCTATTTTACATTATGAAATAGTATGAGAAAATATTTTTTATAATCTTTAAATCCTTATTTAAGTTAATTGACAAAACTGAATACTGTCTTTATTTTGATCTACATGGCAACAATAACAACAGCTGTTTCTCTGTTCTAGATAAGTTGGGGTTATTTTGTTCTATATGTTAATTTTTATGTGTTTATTGTATATAAATGTAAATGCTGATGGTGTACAAAATAATCATCACAGATATAGTATTGATGGACTAAACATTAGTATTAACCATTCTATCTCTCCCAATTTTTCATTATTTTTGTGGTGTGGGATGGATTCACTAGCACTGTAATACCAATTCCATAGATCGCCGCTGATCCTCAATAGTTGGGGCTGCTTAATATGCAGTTGGTGGGATGGAAGGAGAATAATTCTCTCTTCAGTAGTAGCTAAAGTTAATCAATTAGTAACTTTTGGAAAGAGGGGGTTGGATATCTGCTATTATCTATGTTGCTCGAATTCTCCAGAAATGCTGCCAGGTGTATGTGGGTTCCTCCAAGAGTATTGCATTTTTTTAAGGATCGGAAACGGGTGCGATAACATTATTTGTAGGATTCAAGCAACATAGGCCATTAGCAAGCATGTGAATATTGAGATGCGAATGGGTTTTCCGGCTACTAGCCAGATTTGTAGAGCTCCTAATTACTGATAATGGAGCATCAATTGCATTTTTATGTGCCTAGCGAAGAACATCACGATTGTTAGGATCCTTTGTCAAATATAAGTATGTTCACTTTAGTATATGATTTAGTTTGATCATATCAAGTCTCTTTTGTTATCAATGTGATGGGTCTTTTCCTTTCAGGTTTCATTCTGATGAGCGATGATTAGCGAACAAATCACCATATAGGCTGTTGCAGTTTGTAGTGTATCATAGAGGAAACAGAAGAAGATAGAGATGTTTTCGTTGTTTTATGGACTATATAAGTACATGTTTAGCAAGACAGAGTTTCATGTCCTTATTCTTGGGATTGACAAGGCTGGTAAAACGGTACATTATTAACTATTTTCTTCCTTCATCTTTTTAATAACTTTGACGTGCAATATTTCATGTGCTTTATTCAATCCAGATTTACGTATAAGGGTTTCTAATCACTTGTTATTTTGTAATTGATAAGTCTCTGATGATTCCACCTCGCCTTCCCCCACCCACACACCCTGCTGTTGAATTAGGTATTACTGTCATAAACAGCAAGAACTAAAAGTGGGGGTGGGGGTGGGGGTGCAAATACATTTACAAATTTCAAAGGGACTGGGGTAAATGGTCTGGGTGACACTTGACGGAGCTATTGTATCCTATGTTGATCCTAGGCAGAACTAGGTCCCAAGCAGTTTGTCTCCAACAAGATGACACATAACAAAGTAGATCCACTAAGCTTTTGGTATAACCTAAGTTTGGCCATGAGTTTGAGGGTGAAAAACAATTGACGGTTATAGCTTAGTTCTCTGAAGTCTGAAATGCCAAAATGTCCTCAGTAACTAATAAAGTTTACATCTTGACCAGAATCAGTAGTCTTGGGAAGTGTATGAGTGACATGAACTGGACTTTCTTTATGCAATCTGTGGTAGTTTCCATGATACTGCTGAAATTCATATAAATCTATTAGAAAGTAGCGACCTTGTGGAATCGCTGAACCTCCTTAGATGATGTAAATTTTAATCTGAGAAAGTTTGGTTAGTTCTCTTAGAAGAATTCTGCTTGTAATTCGAAACAAAGTGTTGCTATGTGATAAAATTGAACTGCGAAGTTTGGTACCTTCTTGATGGATCATCAATAGGGGAAACAACACTGGTCAACGAATCTTACAGTTCTTTTCTAAAGTTGGAACCCAATTGGCAGTAAGATAAGGTCAAACAAGACCACAAAAATTGTAGAAAAATCACTGGCAGAATCTTGAGTAAAACACTAGATTAAGATGATGAATTAGAGAAAGGAGAAGAGTTCTTTTTAAAAAATTAGATATCTAGAAACATGCACACATCTGCTGATGGAGCACAGGTTCTTAAACTCAGGATGCAAGATGAAAAGTAAAAGAAAAAAACTAGTCCATATCCTTTGTGAAGAGGAGGATATGGAAGTAACAACAGGATTGCCTTGGAAAAAGATTTGGTTTAACAAGGGTAAAAGCAGGTTTTTTTGGCCTTGAAACTGGATTTGGTTTATCAAAGCTTCTTTAAAGTTCTCTTGCTTCTCTTAAATTGTGGTTAGGGAGGTACTCACAAGTTCCAACCTCAAAAAGAGGGGATTTCAGCTTTGTAGTAGGAGCCCATGTGTGAAGAGCACTCTGAAGATGTTCTCAACCTCTTTTTGCACTGTAGAGTTATAGTCAGCTGTGGAGCATGTTTCTGGCAATCCTTGGCATGTCCAGGACCATGCCAAAATCCACTATGGAGGTACTGCCATGTGGACAAAGAAGGGTTGTGCAAGAAATCACACAAGACTTGGAATACCATCCCTCAAGCCATTTGGTGGATTGTTAGGCTTGAAATTAATGACAGAATTTTTGAAGGCCATAGGAGAAATTTACATAGCCTTGAACAAAGATGTCTTTTTTGCTAGCTTTTTGGTGCAACCTGGCTATTGTACTGAATTTTAAGCAAATCATGCAATTTTAGATACAGTAGGGGATCTGCACAATCTATAGTTATGTCTTCTCCATCTGGCTTAGTGCGAACATTTATACTCCCTCCATTCACTTTTACTTGTCCACTATTCCAGTGTAGATTTTCACTTTTACTTGCCAATTTTAACATTTCAAGAAAAGACAACTATTTTTCCTATTTTACCTTCCACATTAAGTACTTTTTTCCCAAGGCCTAAGACTTTACATCAATTAATATGGGCATTGTGGTAACATACTCATAAATCATTGTTTCTCAAAAGGCACGCTAAGTCCAAAGTTGACTAGTAAAAGTGCACAAAGGGGGTAATATTTTTTATTACTTGCAAAAAGAAATTAGGATATGGCAGTAACTGCAATATACCAATACTAGAGCTTAAGTGTAATGTGGATATATGAGTGAAGTCCAATTTAACTTACTCTATAAAATGAAAAGTTGTTCTTTATACATAAAAAGGGCAACCCAAAGGGGTGTGATGTTACAGCCTATCCTAATGCAAGCATTAGTGGTTGCTTCCACAGCTCAACCCTCTGGTTTGTAGGGCTCATGGGGGAAACCCAAGACTCCCATTCTTGTCCTTCATACGTAATTAAATAAAATTTTCCCAGGAATTAGTATGCTGTGAACACTGATCTGGATTGCATCTTTTTTTTTTTTTTGACATGCTATTGATCTGAATTGCTCTGTTACTCTTTTTCATTTGCTTTTAATTTCTAATCTTTTTGTAATTTCTCTTTCCTTTTCTTTGGGAGAGTGCGTGTGTGCACACGTGCAAAGTTTTACATGCTTAATCATGTGCAAAGCTTTACATGCTTAATCATTACGGATATATTATCAAAGTCTAGTCTTGAAAGGTTTCTTTCTAATTCTTCTTTCTATCATTAAATTGCTAGACATTGTTGGAGAAATTAAAGTCACAATACTCAAATTCAGAAGGCCTTCCACCAGATCGTATTGTTCCAACTGTGGGGCTAAATATTGGTCGTGTTGAAGCATCAAATACGAAGCTTGTATTTTGGGATTTAGGAGGTCAGGTATTAACTTTGCTTCCTGCTACCGCTGAGATGATTAAATTTTTCATTTTAGAGCTGTCAAGGGTCTATAAAATAAATGAAGCAGCAGATAAACGTAATATATCTGACAAAAGACAAGTTAGAAGTGCTTGACATCAAGCATCTGTTTTATACTTTTAAGTTTGATTATGAAGTGCATGTTTTTATTAAAACATTTGCATGTTTTTTGTTGTATATTGTGCAACTTACGATGGTCATCTACTAGTCTTGTTTAGAACATATATTTTCCAACCTTTTCCCACCTTATATAGGACAGTTCTTGCAGGCATGAACTTTTTAATAATTGATGGAGAAAATTATACAATACTCTTACGTTTTCTCGCTAGAACTTAGTCAGCAGATAGGGGGTCTCAATTTTCTGACAGCAAGATACTTTTGTATATTTTAGCTGGTTATAGACAGTTCATTTAAGTTTCTCTGACTAACATGAGGCCATTTATATACCTAGCCTGGTCTTCGTTCAATCTGGGAGAAGTATTATGAAGAAGCACATGCTGTGATATATGTTGTTGATGCTGCTTGTCCATCACGCTTTGAGGATTCTAAATCTGCACTTGGTATGTACTGTTGGTTAGTCATGCGTTCAAGCTTTTGTCTAGTTCACAATTAGTGGGCATCATAGTTTATTTATTCTTTTACTTAAATAACTGGCAGAAAAAGTCCTCCGGCATGAGGATCTGCAAGGAGCCCCACTTCTGATATTAGCAAACAAGCAGGTAAAAAAGCAGTTTCTTCCACACAAAAGAGTTTCTTTTTTATCATGGATGTCATTGATTGAACAGAGCAAGCCTTTTGTCTCTTTTTTGTCTACTTCATTTGTCAATGATAGTTATAGTTGTATAGTGTCCTGATCTAATAATCTTTCTACTTTATTTGTCAAGACTCAGTTTTGTCATTCTATTTCTTGTTTTGCCGTTGTCAAAAAGAATTATATTCTACATGTGCCTTCGTCAGAAAAGAAGAAATGGATTCCAAATATGTGACTAAGCAGATAATTGTTTCAGTGCTACAGATATTCCTTATTTCTGTTTTGCTTGTCTGGCTAAAGGACACCTTTTCCAGAGGAAGAAAGTGATAGTTGGCGGACGACATTAACTCTTTTGTGCTTGTCATGACTATGCATTTGCTTATGCACATCAATTTGTTAAAGCAGGACCTTGAAGATGCTGTGTCAGCAGAAGAAGTTGCCCGGTATCTCGATCTTAAGAAACTCGATGAGAGAGCTTATACCTTTCTAGGTGTTTCATCCTATGATGGGTGAGTAATACATCTTTATCAGTATCACACGTTAGAACTATATTTCTCCAGGTTAGTCGTATCGAAGACCACTGCATAAAACCATTTTCCCATAAGGTTCGACTCATTATGGTTTAAAAGCTCTATCTAAGAGTCCTGGAAACGAGCTTGAATAATACAAGCTTTCACTTCCTTGATTGCAGGTTAGGAATTAAGGAAAGTGTGAATTGGCTTGTAGATGTAATGGAGAGGAGTAAGAGAACAGAAATGTTGCAACTACGGGCAGGGGCGCAACCTTAAGCTCTACTTAGAAGGAATCATCCATATTGCAATAATTTTCACCATACCATTGCTGTAACTTTTGTAAGTAAATCAGGTTTATCTGATATTGGAAATTGGTGAGTGATACAAGTGAAATGTGATGTGAACTCCCACAACTGCAACCATCTGTGAAGTTTACCTTCAAATGACTGTCAATGACTTGTATCTTCTTTCATTCTGAATGGAAAACCAGTTTGTGTACTGGTTTTATAATGATAGTGATGGCTCATACGGAGCATTTGGCAAGTTAAGTTCTTTTATTTGAAATTGTCAAGTACAATCCAAGAATCAGATTCTGAATAGTTCAGTGGAAGTTAAACATGTGTTACTTGAACACTTACCATGTCCTGGGAAGGAGGGAAAGAGAGACGTGATGTGGTGTCAAGTGATTTGACTCATCTATGACACACTCCTACCTTGTATTTTTTTCCTCACACAGTCCCAACAACATCAAATTTGCAGTAAAAAAAAACAAGTTATTACAATAAGTGGCATTGTATCTTTCAAAATGCAAACTAGAAATATTTCCACCAGAGAGACGACAGAAGAAGATAATGAGTTTAACCCACAGCTTCGAGCATTGGGTATCAATTTCACTCCAATTCTTCTTCCTTTACTTTCTCTAATGCTAAACACACATTGAAATGGAATCACATTGGGAACTCTAGAATCTGTGCATTACCAACTGCTTCAATAATGACTTCTGGGTTCCTCCTCCATCTTCGTCATTCTTCTTGTCACGTGAATCGTTTTCATTGAATTATAAATAAAAACATCCAGAGAATTTCATATCTAAAACATGGGACTGTTTAGAAGAAATTTTGAGATTGTCAGGATTGAATAGTCCATGTATACTTTATATATAGGTAAGTTATATTCAGTTTTTTAGTGTAGCATACCGTGTAGTTAGTTTAGGGAAAAAAAACCTCTCTATGCATTTTAAGAGCCTATTTTACATAAATGTGTCACCAAAAAATATTTACTACTAAATGTCTATAGTTTTTTAACAAAAGTGTATATACATGGACCAAATATTAAAAAAAATAATTAAAATAAAAACAAAAGGAAAACATCTGAATCTAAAAATAGTGAAATTAATGCAAATTGTGTGGATAGTGCCCTTTATGGGGAAAGGGGAAAAAATGACAACAATACTAAGTAGTCAACCATTTAATGTCCATGTACTTTTTATCTCTCCTTCATTAAAAACTTGTAATCATTGTTAAAAATACATAAACATATACTTTATTGAAAATTCATCAAGTGAAATAATCAATGAGAAGGAAGAACCACCGGATACAAAACCAAAAGGCAATTACATTACTTCTTTTATTTGTGTCTAGTTCATTTAATGCTTCTCATCAGTGTGAAAATACATTAGAATCTTTGTTGAAATTTTTCTATCCAGTTTAACAAGCAAATTCATACACAATATATACTAGCAAATATATATATATATATATATATATATGTTGATACCTAATTTTTACCCATCACAATACGAATTAATTGTCGAGCTTCTTCAATTTCAAACAATTTAAAATAATTAGCTTTTTACAAAATTTAAAATATTTTCAAGTGATTTTCTATGCAATTTTCTTATTGTTGTGTAGTTTTGCTAATAGTCGTTTATTGTTTTAATTATCACCTCTCGCAATTAAAATTTTTGTCTTTATTTGTCAAATTTAATTTTAGCATTTCGTCAATTAATTTAGCTCAATTATAGCTCATTTTATTTTAAATCAATTAGCTTATAATTAAGTTGATTATTCTACTTTTGTCAAAATTAAGAAGCTCATTAATTGATTGATAGAATTCGTCTTATTCATAATTAAGCCAAAATTCCCCATTTTAATTCGAATTGGTTATAAATTAAATCTCTGATATGGCTACATTTGCAATTCAAGTGGCTATTTTCTTAATTTAAAATCTCAATCCCTTGAATCCATTTTCAGCCTAATTTTGGACCAATTCTTTACCCCAAATTAACTCCAAATTCGGCTAAAAAATTAGCTGAAACCGACCCGCCTCTTTATTTCAGTCAACAACTATCATTCATCTCTTCCTCCAGCCCATATATTACTTCCTTATCCAGCCCAAAGCCTCACCCCAACCAGCCCAAACCCTTATTTCAACCAATATACCCCAACCAACCCAAAATTCTGCAAACCCAGTCCAATAAACACGTTGACTAGGGTTGGGCATAATATGATTTAAACCAAAAAAATTAATCGAACTAAATTTTTTTAAATTTCGGTTTCAGTTTTTCGATTATTCGGTTCAATTTTCGGTTTTAAAATAATTAAATTCGGTTAACCGAAAAATTGAATTAAATAATTTTTTTTAAATTAAATAAATTTCTAATTTCCTACTAAGTCCATTTGAATAGTCCACACTCCATAGGCCCAATTCCAAACTCAATACTTATAACCCATATCAAAAATCAAATTAATATCCTATTATAATTTCTAAATATCTAAATAAATTTTAAAATTCTAATTCTAAAATCACAACACAAATTAAATTAATTTTAAAATTCTAATTTCTAAACTCAATCTGGAATTATGAAATAGTTAAATTAATTACAACATATTAAAGTTTTTTGCATTAATATACTGATGTTATGAAATAACTGCCTAAGTTTTTTGTTATGTATTTAGAGTGTGTTTGTTATTTTCCTTCAGTATTTAGTTGAAGGATTCTTAGTTTCTTAGTCTACTAAAAATAAATTTATTCAATTAATCTAACAAATCGAAAATCAAATCAAAATAAATCAAACCGAAATTGCAAAAACTAAACTAAATCAAATTTATTTTAATTTGATTTGAATTGACATTTTCACTAAATCAAAAATTGAAAAATCGAACCAAATCGACCGAATGCCCAGCCCTAATGTTGACCCATCCCAACCCTTTGTTTTTCAGCCTTCACTAACACACCCATATACATACACCCTCACATATCCTTCACCCGCCCCACACGCCCCCAAAGTCATTCTCTCTCTCACCAGACACGCATACTCACCCTCACACGCTAATTTCTCGTCTCTTTCAACGAAGAACCCTCGTTCCCCAGTTGCCCTAACAGATTCCTCTAACAAACTCAATCATCACCCGACAACCCTCCCAACGGATTCCAGCCGTCTCTCTCTCTACGTGTCCCCTCATCTTTCTCCTCGTACGAGTTCGTTGAAGATGAATCTATCACGCGTCCTCATCTCATTCCTCTCCTGCCTTCCTCCCTCAAATCAACGGCTACAACTCCAGATTCTTAGATATTATCCAAAGATTGAAATTTCAATTTGAAATCGGAAAAAAACTAATCCTATCTGAAATCAACCTAAAATCCCCTTTTGCCCTCAGTTTTCCCCCTCTGTGGAATCCTAATCTACTCTTATATAAACCCCTCTCCATTCCAGAGGAGAGGGTTACAAATTTTCCGCCGCCTTGTACTCCAAAAATCCTAAGAATCCCTAGTCATTTTAAGAGTTTGTTAGCTCGTGAAAGTTCGGGGTCTAAGCATCGGTGTCGAAGCTGAAGCTTTCACAGAGGAGTCACTGTTCGCGGTGAGAGGTCTCTTCTCAGCTCGTCTCATTCCCGGTTTGCTGCACCAAAAAAGGTACCATTTTTTCTTTTCATTTTGTTTCTCTGGTTGTTTGTCGGATAATGAAGTAGCTGTGTGTTTGTATGTGAACTAGTTCGTTAAGCAAGATTTGTTCTGTTTAGTTGGGGAAAGCTGTAGTTGAGTGTATATTCATTCAAATTCTTCCCTGTTCTCTGTTATAATCTAGCGTCTGGTTGAAATTTTGGGATTAATGGTTGTCGTTTGGTTTTAATCCATGAAGTTTAGTGGTTGATTTCTTCTTCTCTTCTGTTATTTGCTATTGTGTGACGCTTCGGTTTGAATTTCAAATGAAACAGTTCATGAGATGTTTCTTTACTTATTTTCAGATGATACGTAATTTGTGCTTCTTGTGTTGCCTTTTTGATTTACCGAGTTATCTTGACTCGTCTGTTAACTGATTTACATGCTTCAATATTGTTGCTATCCACTGTTAAAATGCTTTCGGAGTCATAGAATCATGTCTTTTTCAAGTTGTAAAGGCCCTGTTCAATGTCGGTCTCATGTTCATGTTCAACCTTTGCCACGTTTAGTTGGTTTCAAACTTTTTTCCAGATTAACTATCTTTAAAACTATGTATCTGTGATGTCTCTTTTTCTATTTGAACTCAGTTTGTTGTTTTAACTTGCACAATCAGTTTTTCAAAGCCATGGAGTCATTTTCAAGCTGTGAAAGTCTAAGTTGGTGTCATTCTCAAGTTTACATCCATCCTCTATCATTCATGTTTGTTTCGCTTGATTTATCAAGTTCTTACTGATTCACAACCGTGTTATTGTCGTTATTTGCTGTTACAATGCTATTCCAGAATCATAGAGATTTTGTTTTAGTGTTGGTTTCACGTTTATGCTTAAACTTTGTTATGTTTGTCAGTTTCTACTTTCTCAGTCAACAATACTCTAAAAAGTAGCCTATTTTCACTATTTCAGTGCTTAAAGGTTAAAATCTTAACGCGAGCTAAAGTCTTTCTGTCGAAATAATTTCAAAATTGGGAGTATCTGTTGTAAACCTTCTCCCCTCTGTTTCTGCCTTAGTTTGAAAATATTTGGTGTTTGATTTCATTTATTGACCCTGAATGTCGAAAACAAATGCGTTACTGTTTTGTTATTGTATCAAGAGTCATTAGATATGAAAAAATGTGATTTTGCTCTTATTTTCTCTATCTCTCATTGCTGGGATTCAGTGTTGTTAAGTTAATGTTAATGTGTTGCTCTAAATCGTAGTTACTTGTGCCTCATTTTGCTCTGTGATGCGTCATAAAATGCAGCTCTGATAACGCTTTTAACTTGGAATTTTCACGAGTTCTCAAGCAAAGTTATGTGTTCAATGATTCGTTTAGTGTCATTTTCAGGAAATCAGGTTGAGGCATGGATTCAGTCAAAAAAGAAGCATAAAATGCATAAATGACGCTGCCATGCTCACACGATCACCTTCACGGGTCGTGTGAGCTTACACGGGTCGTGAGAGACATTGTGTGTGATGGCAGTGAGCACTGTTGACCGGGGCAAGCTGAAAGGAACCAAAGTGAAACCTTACGGAATGCCTCACGGTTCGTGTACACCTTCACGGACTGTGAAACTGACCGTGAAGAGAGGCAGAAAGTCCAAAGGAATTGCACGAGAAAATGCTTCCAAGTGTGAGCACACGGGACCCTTTACGGGTCGTGTGAAGGTCCACGGACCATTTTCCCAGCCATGAAGAGAAATAGAAAGTTCGAGTTGAAATCACACCAAAAATTATGCCAAGTAAAACCACACAGAACCTATCACAGGCCGTGTGGATGCTCATGGGCTGTATTCCTGGCCGCGAAGGGAGGCAAAGACTTTAGCCGTGAATGCACTGGAAATTGTCGCCAAGGGAGGCCACACGGGACCCATCACGGGTCGTGTGGCGTTACACGGAGCGTCTTCCCTTTCATGGTAAGAGGCAGAAACTTCAGTTGGAGTTGCGCAGGAATTATTGCCAAGTATAGGCTCACAGGCTATTTCATGGACCGTGAAGTGTCTCACGATCCGTGTAGTTGTCATCGTCTATGTCGAAATCTGGATTTCCTGTTTTAGTTCAGATTAGATTTTAGGTCACA